>JAKVIS010001249.1:0-37508 GCA_033119425.1 Bufotes viridis
CCTGCAACAGCTTGGATAACAGATTCATTGCATTGCTATTTTTGCAATTGAATTTCACCCCAGAACAAAATATATGTTTTGGCGGACACTATTATACTTTGCCAGCCAGTGCTGGGACACCAGATTCTGGGTATTGCTATTTTGACAATTGAATTTCACCCCAGAACAAAATATACCCTTTTACAGACAGATTAAGATTTGGCCTGCAACTACTGGAACACCAGATTAAGGGTATTGCTATATTGGCAATAGAATTTCACCCCAGAACAAAATATACCCTTTTACAGACAGATTAAGATTTGGCCTGAAACTGCTGGAACACCAGATTTAGGGTATTGCTATATTGGCAATTGAATTTCACCCCAGAACAAAATATACCCTGTTACGGACAGATTTAAACTAGACCTGCAAATGCTGGAACACTAGATTCAGGGTATTGCTATTTTGGCAATTGAATTTCAATCCAGAACAAAATATACCCTTTTACAAACAGATTAACATTTGGCCTGCAACTGCTGGAACACCAGATTCAGGGTATTGCTCTATTGGTGTAGCGGAGTAATGGTATAATCCACGGTATCTCCGCTGGTAGACTGGAACAGCATACAATAATCCAGGTAGCGTTACAAGGATCCCTTCTTCCCAAGGACTAGACGACACATAGTCTGGGAGTCAACAACACTTTTATTGCAATGTAACCGTTTATATACACGTCCCCATGCAAGGGGTTTCCATAAAGACATTCCAGGGGTTTTCTCCTGGTGGACTCTGTTGAACTTAACCTGCAATGCTATTCTCTTATGGTTCGTTACTTGTAAGACAAAAAGTAATCAGTGACCTGCTGAGCATTCGTCTGGTTGTTCAGTAGCAACACAATGGATACAATGTTAATGGAGTTATCTTCCAGGATGAGGGGATGGGATGTGTGGCATACAACATCTGATCATGGAACTAGCATACGAATGCCCTCAGTGTTTTAGAGGGTAAAATGAACACATGAACCCAGTCTTTGCTATACTGAAGTGGCTAGGTTTGCCACAATTGGCAATTGAATTTCACCCCAGAACAAAATATACCCTGTAACTGACAGATTTAAACTAGGACTGCAAATGCTGGAACAACCGATTCAGGGTATTGCTATTTTGGCAAATGGATTTCACCCCAGAACAAAATATACCCTTTCACAGACAGATTAACAATTGACCTGCAATAGCTGGAACACATGTTCAAGGTATTGCTATATTGGCAATTGAATTTTACCCCAGAACAAAATATACCCTTTACGGACAGAATAACACTTGGTCTGCAACAGCTTTTATACCAGATTCAGGTTATTGCTATTTTGGCAATTGAATTTCACCCCAGAACAAAATATATGTTTTGGCGGACATTATTATACTTTGCCAGCCAGTGCTGGGACAACAGATTCATGGTATTGCTATTTTGGCTATTGAATTTCACCCCAGAGCAAAATATACTCTGTTACTGACAGATCTAAACTAGACCTGCAAATGCTGGAACACCAGATTCAGGGTATTGCTATTTTGGCAATTGAATTTCACCCCAGAATAAAATATACCCTGTTACGGACAAATTAAACTAGGACTGCAAATGCTTGAACACCCGATTCAGTGTATAGCTATTTTGGCAATTGAATTTCACCCAGAACAAAATATATCCTTTTACTGACAGATTAACACTTGACCTGCAACAGCTGGAACACAGATTCAGTGTATTGCTATATTGGCAATTGAATTTCACCCCAGAAAAAAATATAACCTTTTACGGACAGATTAACAATAGGTCTGCAACAGCTGGGACACCAGATTCAGGTTATTGCTATTTTGGCAATAAAATATAACCCCAGAACAAAATATACCCTTTTACGGACAGATTAACACTTGGTCTGCAACAGATGGGACACCAGATTCATGGTATTGCTATTTTGGTAATTGAATTTCAACGCAGAACAAAATATATGTTTTGGCGGACACTATTATACTTTGCCAGCCAGTGCTGGGACACCAGATTCATGGTATTGCTATTTTGGCAATTGAATTTAACCCCAGAACAAAATATACCCTTTTACAGACAGATTAAGATTTGGACTGCAACTGCTGGAACACCAGATTAAGGGTATTGCTATATTGGCAATAGAATTTCACCCCAGAACAAAATATACCCTGTTACGCACAGACTTAAACTAGGCCTGCAACTGCTGGTACACCAGATTCAGGGTATTGCTATATTGGCAATTGAATTTCACCCCAGAACAAAATATACCCATTTAAGGACAGATTAACACTTGGCCTGCAACAGCTGGGACACCAGATTCAGGGTATTGCTATTTTGGCAAATGAATTTAACCCCAGAACAAAATATATGTTTTGGCGGACACTATTATACTTTGCCAGCCAGTGCTGGAACACCAGATTCCGGGTATTGCTATTTTGGCAATTGAATTTCACCCCAGAACTAAATATACCATTTTACAGACAGATTAATATTTGGATTGCAACTGCTGGAACAACAGATTCAGGGTATTGCTATATTGGCAACTGAATTTCATCCCAGAACAAAATATACCCTGTTACGGACATATTTAAACTAGGCATGCAACTGCTGGAACACCAGATTCAGGGTATTGCTATTTTGGCAATTGAATTTAACCCCAGAACAAAATATTCCCTTTTACGGACAGATTAACACTTGGCCTGGAACAGCTGGAACACCAGATTCAGGGTATTGCTATTTTATCAATTGAATTTCAACCCAGAACAAAAGATAACCTATTACGGACAGATTAACACTTAGCATGTAACAGTTGGGACACCAGATTCAGGGTATTGCTATTTTGGCAATTGAATTTCACCCCAGAACAAAATATCCCCTATTACGCACAGATTTAAACTAGGCCTGCAACTGCTGGAACACCAGATTCAGGGTATTGCTATATTGGCAATTGAATTTCACACCAGAACAAAATATACCCTTTTACGGACAGATTAACACCTGGCCTTCAACAGCTTGGATAAAAGATTCAGGGTATTGTTATTTTTGCAATTGAATTTCACCCCAGAACAAAATATATGTTTTGGCGGACACTATGATACTTTGCCAGCCAGTGCTGGGACACCTGATTCTGGGTATTGCTATTTTGGCAATTAAATTTCACCCCAGAACAAAATATACCATTTTACAGACAGATTAAGATTTGGCCTGCAACTGCTGGAACACCAGATTCTGGGTATTGCTATATTGGCAATAGAATTTCACCCCAGAACAAAATATATCCTGTTACGCACAGACTTAAACTAGGCCTGCAACTGCTGGTACACCAGATTCAGGGTATTGCTATATTGGCAATTGAATTTCACCCCATAACAAAATATACCCTTTTAAGGACAGATTAAAACTTGGCCTGCAACAGCTGGGACACCAGATTCAGGGTATTGCTATTTTGGCAAATGAATTTAACCCCAGAACAAAATATCTGTTTTGGCGGACACTATCATACTTTGCCAGCCAGTGCTGGAACACCAGATTCATGGTATTGCTATTTTGGCAATTGAATTTCACCCCAGAACAAAATATACCCTTTTACAGACAGATTAAGAATTGGATTGCAACTGCTGGAACGCCAGATTCAGGGTATTGCTATATTGGCAACTGAATTTCATCCCAGAACAAAATATACCCTGTTACAGACATAGTTAAACTAGGCCTGCAACTGCTGGAACACCAGATTCAGGGTATTGCTATTTTGGCAATTGAATTTAACCCCAGAACAAAATATTCCCTTTTACGGACAGACTAACACTTGGCCTGGAACAGCTGGAACACCATATTCAGGGTATTGCTATATTATCAATCGAATTTCAACCCAGAACAAAAGATAACCTATTACGGACAGATTAACACTTAGCCTGCAACAGTTGGGACACCAGATTCAGGGTATTGCTATTTTGGCAATTGAATTTAACCCCAGAACAAAATATATGTTTTGGCGGACACTATTATACTTTGCCAGCCAGTGCTGGGACACCAGATTCTGGGTATTGCTATATTGCAATTGAATTTCACCCCAGAACAAAATATACCCTGTTACGGACAGATTTAAACTAGGCCTGCAACTGCTGGAACACCAGATTCAGGGTATTGCTATATTGGCAATTGAATTTCACCCCAGAACAAAATATACACTTTTACGGACAGATTAACACTTGGCCTGCAACAGCTTGGATAAAAGATTCATTGCATTGCTATTTTTGCAATTGAATTTCACCCCAGAACAAAATATATGTTTTGGCGGACACTATCATACTTTGCCAGCCAGTGCTGGGACACCAGATTCTGGGTATTGCTTTTTGGCAATTGAATTTCACCCCAGAAAAAAATATACCCTTTACGGACAGATTAACACTTGGTCTGCAACAGCTGGGACAACAGATTCAGGTTATTGCTATTTTGGCAATTAAATATCACCCCAGAACAAAATAAACCCTTTTACGGACAGATTAACACTTGGTCTGCAACAGATGGGACACCAGATTCATGGTATTGCTATTTTGGCAATTGAATTTCACCGCAGAACAAAATATATGTTTTGGCGGACACTATTATACTTTGCCAGCCAGTGCTGGGACTCCAGATTCATGGTGTTGCTATTTTGGCAATTGAATTTAACCCCAGAACAAAATATACCCTTTCACAGACAGATTAAGATTTGGCCTGCAACTGCTGGAACACCAGATTCAGGGTATTGCTATATTGGCAATTGAATTTCACCCCAGAACAAAATATATCCTGTTACGGAAAGATTTAAACTAGGACTGCAAATGCTGGTACACCCGATTCAGGGTATTGCTATTTTGGCAATTGAAGTTCACCCCAGAACAAAATATACCCATTTATGGACAGATTAACACTTGGCCTGCAACAGCTGGGAAACCAGATTCAGGGTATTGCTATTTTGGCAATTGAATTTCACCCCAGAACAAAATATACCCTTTTACATACAGATTAATATTTGGCATTCAACTGCTGGAACACAAGATTCAGTGTATTGCTATAATATTGGCAACTGAATTTCACCCCATAACAAAATATACCATGTTATGGACAGATTTAAACTAGGCCTGGAAATACTGGAACACCAGATTCAGGGTATTGCTATTTTGGCAATTGAATTTCACTCCATAACAAAATATACCCTTTTACGGACAGATTAACACTTGGCCTGCAACAGCTGGGACACCAGATTCAGGGTATTGCTATTTTGGCATTTAAATTTCACCCCAGAACAAAATATACCCTTTTACGGACAGATTAACACTTGGCCTGAAACAGCTGGTACACCTGATTCAGGGTATTGCTATTTTGGCAATTGAATTTCACCCCACAACAAAATATATGTTTTGGCGGACACTGTTATACTTTGCCAGTCAGTGCTGGAACACCAGATTCCGGGTATTGCTATTTTGGCAATTGAATTTCACACCAGAAATAAAGATACCCTTTACAGACAGATTAATATTTGGCCTGCAACTGCTGGAACACCAGATTCAGGGTATTGCTATATTGGCAACTGAATTTCATCCAAGAACAAAATATACCCTGTTACGGACAGATTTAAACTAGGCCTGGAAATGTTGGAACACCAGATTCAGGGTATTGCTATTTTGGCAATTGAATTTCACCCCAGATCAAAATATACCCTTTTACGGACAGATTAACACTTGGTCTGCAACAGCTGGGACACCAGATTCATGGTATTACTATTTTGGCAATTGAATTTCACCCCAGAACGAAATATATGTTTTGGCGGACACTATTATACTTTGCCAGCCAGTGCTGGGACACCAGATTCAGGGTATTGCCATTTTGGCAATTGAATTTCACCCCAGAACAAAATATACCCTTTTACAGACAGATTAACATTTGGCCTGCAATTGCTGGAACACCAGATTCAGTGTATTGCTAAATTGGCAATTGAATTTCACCCTAGAACAAAATATACCCTGTTATGGACAGATTTAAATTGGACTACAAATGCTGGAACACCAGATTCAGGGTATTGCTATTTTGGCAATTGAATTTCACCCCAGAACAAAATATACCCTTGTACGGACAGAATAACACTTGACCTGCAACAGCTGGAACACAGATTCAGTGTATTGTTATATTGTCAATTGAATTTCAGCCCAGAACAAAATATACCCTTTACGGACAGATTAACACTTGGTCTGCAACAGCTGGGACACCAGATTCAAGGTATTGCTATTTTGGCAATTGAATTTAACCCCAGAACAAAATATATGTTTTGGCGGACACTATTATACTTTGCCAGCCAGTGCTGGGACACCAGATTCATGGTATTGCTATTTTGGCTATTGAATTTCACCCCAGAATAACAGATACCCTTTTACGGACAGATTAACACTTGGCAATCAACAGCTGGAACACCAGATTCAGGGTATTGCTATTTTGGCAATTGAATTTCACCCCAGAACAATAGATATGTTTTGGCGGACACTAATATACTTTGCCAGCCAGTGCCGGGACATTAGATTCAGGGTATTGCTATTTTGGCAATTGAATTTCACCCAAAAACAAAAGATATGTTTTGGCGGACACTAATATACTTTGCCAGCCAGTGCTGGGACACCAGATTCAGGGTATTGCTATATTGGCAATTGAATTTCACCCCAGAACAAAATATACCTTGTTACGGACAGATTTAAACTATGCCTGCATCAGCTGGAACACCAGATTCAGGGTATTGCTATATTGGTAATTGAATTTAACCCCAGAACAAAATGTACCCTGTTACGGACTGTTTAAAACTAGGCCTGCAACTGCTGAAACACCAGATTCAGGGTATTGCTATATTGGCAATTGAATTTCACCCCAGAACAAAATATACCCTTTTAAGGATAGATTAACACTTGGCCTGCAACAGCTGGAACACCAGATTCAGGGTATTGCTATATTGTCAATTGAATTTCACTCCATAACAAAATATACCCTTTTACGGACAGATTAACACTTGGCCTGCAACAGCTGGGACACCAGATTCAGGGTATTGCTATTTTGGCATTTAAATTTCACCCCAGAACAAAATATACCCTTTTACGGACAGATTAACACTTGGCCTGAAACAGCTGGTACACCTGATTCAGGGTATTGCTATTTTGGCAATTGAATTTCACCCCACAACAAAATATATGTTTTGGCGGACACTGTTATACTTTGCCAGCCAGTGCTGGAACACCAGATTCGGGTATTGCTATTTTGGCAATTGAATTTCACACCAGAAATAAAGATACCCTTTACAGACAGATTAATATTTGGCCTGCAACTGCTGGAACACCAGATTCAGGGTATTGCTATATTGGCAATTGAATTTCACCCCAGAACAAAATATACCCTGTTACGGACAGATTAACACTTGGCCTGCAACAGCTGGAACACCAGATTCAGGGTATTGCTATTTTGGCAATTGAATTTCACCCCAGAACAAAATATATGTTTTGGCGGACACTATTATACTTTGCCAGCCAGTGCTGGGACACCAGATTCAGGGTATTGCTATTTTGGCAATTGAATTTCACCCCAGAACAAAATATACCCTTTACGGACAGATTAACACTTGGCCTGCAACATGCTGGGACACCAGATTCAGGGTATTGCTATTTTGGCAATTGAATTTCACCCCAGAACAAAATATACCCTTTACGGACAGATTAACACTTGGCCTGCAACAGCTGGGACACCAGATTCAGGGTATTGCTATTTTGGCAATTGAATTTCACCCCAGAACAAAATATATGTTTTGGCGGACACTAATATACTTTGCCAGCCAGTGCTGGGACACCAGATTCAGGGTATTGCTATATTTGGCAATTGAATTTCACCCCAGAACAAAATATACCTTGTTACGGACAGATTTAAAACTAGGCCTGCAACTGCTGGAACACCAGATTCAGGGTATTGCTATATTGGCAATTGAATTTAACCCCAGAACAAAATATACCTTGTTACGGACAGATTTAAACTAGACCTGAAACAGCTGGAACACTAGATTCAGGGTATTGCTATATTGTCAATTGAATTTCACCCCAGAACAAAATATACAATTTTACGGACAGATTAACACTTGGCCTGCAACAGCTGGAACACCAGATTCAGGGTATTGCTATATTGGCAATTGAATTTCACCCCAGAACAAAATATACCCTGTTACGGACAGATTTAAACTAGGCCTGCAACTGCTGGAACACAAGATTCAGGGTATTGCTATATTGTCAATTGAATTTCACCCCAGAACAAAATATACAATTTTACGGACAGATTAACACTTGGTCTGCAACAGCTGGGACACCAGATTCAGGGTATTGCTATATTGGCAATTGAATTTCACCCCAGAACAAAATATACCCTTTTACGGACATATTAACACTTGGCCTGAAACAGCTGGGACACCAGATTCAGGGTATTGCTATTTTGGCAATTGAATTTCACCCCAGAACAAAATATACACTGTTAAGGACAGATTTAAACTAGACCTGGAAATGCTGGAACACCAGATTCAGGGTATTGCTATTTTGGCAATTGAATTTCACCCCAGAACAAAATATACCCTGTTACGGACAGATTTAAACTAGGCCTGCAAATGCTAGAACACCAGATTCAGGGTATTGCTATATTGTCAATTGAATTTCACCCCAGAACAAAATATACCCTTTACGGACATATTAACACTTGGCCTGAAACAGCTGGGACACCAGATTCAAGGTATTGCTATTTTGGCAATTGAATTTCACCCCAGAACAAAATATACCCTGTTACGGACAGATTTAAACTAGGCCTGGAATTGCTGGAACACCAGATTCAGTGTATTGCTATTTTGGCAATTGAATTTCACCCAAGAACAAAAGATATGTTTTGGCGGACTCTAATATACTTTGCCAGCCAGTGCTGGGACACCAGATTCAGGGTATTGCTATATTGGCAATTGAATTTCACCCCAGATTAAAATATACCTTGTTACGGACAGATTTAAACTAGGCCTGAAACAGATGGAACACCAGATTCAGGGTATTGCTATATTGTCAATTGAATTTAACCCCAGAACAAAATATACCATTTTACTGACAGACTAACACTTGGCCTGCAACAGCTGGGACACCAGATTCAGGGTATTGCTATATTGGCAACTGAATTTCACCCCAGAACAAAATATACCCTGTTACGGAAAGATTCAAACTAGGCCTGCAACTGCTGGAACACCAGATTCAGGGTATTGCTATATTGTCAATTGAATTTCACCCCAGAACAAAATATACAATTTTACGGACAGATTAACACTTGGCCTGCAACAGCTGGGACACCAGATTCAGGGTATTTCTATATTGGCAATTGAATTTCACCCCAGAACAAAATATACCCTTTTACGGACATATTAACACTTGGCCTGCAAACAGCTGGGACACCAGATTCAGGATATTGCTATTTTGGCAATTGAATTTCACCCCAGAAAAATAATATGTCTTGGCAGACACTATTATACTTTGCCAGCCAGTGCTGGGACAGATTAAGGGTATTGCTATATTTGCAATTGAATTTCACCCACAACACAATATACCTTGTTATGGACAGATTTAAACTAGGCCTGCAACAGCTGGAACACCAGATTCATGGTATTGCTATATTGGCAATTGAATTTCACCCCAGAACAAAATATACCCTGTTACGGACAGATTTAACACTAGGCCTGCAACTGCTGGAACACCAGATTCAGGGTATTGCTATATTGGCAATTGAATTTCACCCCAGAACAAAATATACCCTTTTACGGACAGATTAACACTTGGCCTGCAACAGCTGGGACACCAGATTCAGGATATTGCTATTTTGGCAATTGAATTTCACCCCAGAAAAAATATATGTTTTGGCGGACACTATTATACTTTGCCAGCCAGTGCTGGGACACCAGATTAAGGGTATTGCTATATTTGCAATTGAATTTCACCCAGAACAAAATATACCCTGTTACGGACAGATTTAAACTAGGCCTGCAACTGCTGAAACACCAGATTCAGGGTATTGCTATATTGGCAATTGAATTTCACCCCAGAACAAAATATACCCTTTTACGGACAGATTAACACTTGGCCTGCAACAGCTTGGATAGCAGATTCAGGGTATTGCTATTTTTGCTATTGAATTTAATCCCAGAACAAAATATATGTTTTGGCGGACACTATTATACTTTGCCAGCCAGTGCTGGGACAGATTAAGGGTATTGCTATATTTGCAATTGAATTTCACCCAGAATAAAATATACCCTGTTACGGACAGATTTAAACTAGGCCTGCAACTGCTGGAACACCAGATTCAGGGTATTGCTATATTGGCAATTGAATTTCATCCCAGAACAAAATATACCCTTTTACGGACAGATTAACACTTGGCCTGCTACAGCTGGGACACCAGATTCAGGATATTGCTATATTGGCAATTGAATTTCACCCCAGAACAAAATATACCCTTTTACGGACAGATTAACACTTGGCCTGCAACAGCTTGGATAGCAGATTCAGGGTATTGCTATTTTTGCTATTGAATTTAATAACAGAACAAAATATATGTTTTGGCGGACACTATTATACTTTTCCAGCCAGTGCTGGGACACCAGATTCTGGGTATTGCTATTTTGGCAATTGAATTTCACCCCAGAACAAAATATACCCTTTACGGACAGATTAACATTTGGCCTGCAACTGCTGGAACACCAGATTAAGGGTATTGCTATATTGGCAATTGAATTTAACCCCAGAACAAAATATACCCTGTTACGGACAGATTTAAACTAGACCTGCAAATGCTGGAACACCAGATTCAGAGTATTGCTATATTGGCAATTGAATTTAACCCCAGAACAAAATAAACCTTGTTACGGACAGATTTGAATTAGACCTGCAACAGCTGGAACACCAGATTCAGGGTATTGCTATATTGGCAATTAAATTTCACTGCAGAACAAAATATAGCCTTTTACGGACAGATTAACCCTTGGACGGCAACAGCTGGGAACCCAGATTCAGGGTATTGCTATTTTGGCAATTGAAGTTCACCCCTTAACAAAATATATATTTTGGCTGACACTATTATACCCTGCTAGCCAGTGCTGGGACACCAGATTCAGGGTATTGCTATATTGGCAATTGAATTTCACTCCAGACCAAAACATACCATGTTACAGACAGATTTGAACTAGGCCTGCAACAGCTGGAACACCAGATTCAGGGTATTGCTATATTGGCAATTGAATTTCATCCCAGAAAACAATATACCTTGTTATGGACAGATTTAAACTAGGCCTGCAACAGCCGAAACGCCAGATTCATGGTATTGATATATTGGCAATTGAATTTCACCCCAGAACAAAATATACAATTTTACGGACAGATTAACACTTGGCCTGCAACAGCTGGTAACCCAGATTAAGGGTATTGCTATTTTGGCAATTGAATTTCATCCCAGAACAAAATATACCTTGTTACGGACAGATTTAAACTAGACCTGAAACAGCTGGAACACCAGATTCAGGGTATTGGTATATTGTCAATTGAATTTCACCCCAGAACAAAATATACAATTTTACGGACAGATTAACACTTGGCCTGAAACAGCTGAAACACCAGATTCAGGGTATTGATATATTGGCAATTGAATTTCACCCCAGAACAAAATATACCCTGTTACGGACAGATTTAAACTAGGCCTGCAACTGCTGGAACACCAGATTCAGGGTATTGCTATATTGTCAATTGAATTTCACCCCAGAACAAAATATACAATTTTACGGACAGATTAACACTTGGCCTGCAACAGCTGGGACACCAGATTCAGGGTATTGCTATATTGGCAATTGAATTTCACCCCAGAACAAAATATACCCTTTTATGGACATATTAACACTTGGCCTGAAACAGCTGGGACACCAGATTCAGGGTATTGCTATATTGGCAATTGAATTTCACCCCATAACAAAATATACCTTGTTACGGACAGATTTAAACTAGACCTGCAAACAGCTGGAACACCAGATTCAGGGTATTGCTATATTGTCAATTGAATTTAACCCCAGAACAAAATATACAATTTTACGGACAGATTAACACTTGGTCTGCAACAGCTGGGACACCAGATTCAGGGTATTGCTATATTGGCAATTGAATTTCACCCCAGAACAAAATATACCCTTTTACGGACATATTCACACTTGACCTGCAAACAGCTGGGACACCAGATTCAGGGTATTGCTATATTGGCAATTGAATTTCACCCCAGAACAAAATATACCCTTTACGGACATATTAACACTTGGCCTGCAAACAGCTGGGACACCAGATTCAGGGTATTGCTATATTGGCAATTGAATTTCACCCCAGAACAAAATATACCTTGTTACGGACAGATTTAACACTAGACCTGCAACAGCTGGAACACCAGATTCAGGGTATTGCTATATTGGCAATTGAATTTCACCCCAGAACAAAATATACACTTTTACGGACAGATTAACACTTGGCCTGCAAACAGCTGGAACACCAGATTCAGGGTATTGCTATATTGGCAATTGAATTTCACCCCAGAACAAAATATACCCTGTTACGGACAGATTTAAACTAGGCCTGCAACTGCTGGAACACCAGATTCAGGGTATTGCTATATTGGCAATTGAATTTCACCCCAGAACAAAATATACCCTTTACGGACATATTAACACTTGGCCTGCAACAGCTGGGACACCAGATTCAGGGTATTGCTATATTGGCAATTGAATTTCACCCCAGAACAAAATATACCTTGTTACGGACAGATTTAAACTAGGCCTGCAACAGCTGGAACACCAGATTCAGGGTATTGCTATATTGTCAATTGAATTTCACCCCAGAACAAAATATACAATTTTACGGACAGATTAACACTTGGCCTGCAACAGCTGGAACACCAGATTCAGGGTATTGCTATATTGGCAATTGAATTTCACCCCAGAACAAAATATACCCTTTACGGACATATTAACACTTGGCCTGAAACAGCTGGGACACCAGATTCAGGGTATTGCTATTTTGGCAATTGAATTTCACCCCAGAACAAAATATACACTGTTACGGACAGATTTAAACTAGGCCTGGAAATGCTGGAACACCAGATTCAGGGTATTGCTATTTTGGCAATTGAATTTCACCCCAGAACAAAATATACCCTGTTACGGACAGATTTAAACTAGGCCTGCAACTGCTGGAACACCAGATTCAGGGTATTGCTATATTGTCAATTGAATTTCACCCCAGAACAAAATATACCCTTTACGGACATATTAACACTTGGCCTGAAACAGCTGGGACACCAGATTCAAGGTATTGCTATTTTGGCAATTGAATTTCACCCCAGAACAAAATATACCCTGTTACGGACAGATTTAAACTAGGCCTGGAAATGCTGGAACACCAGATTCAGTGTATTGCTATTTTGGCAACTGAATTTCACACCAGAACAAAATATACCCTTTTACGGACAGATTAACACTTGGTCTACAACACCTGGGACACCAGATTCAGGGTATTGCTATTTTGGCAATTGAATTTAACCCCAGAACAAAATATATGTTTTGGCGGACAATGTTATACTTTGCCAGCCAGTGCTGGGACACCAGATTCCGGGTATTGCTATTTTGGCAATTGAATTTCACACCAGAACTAAATATACCCTTTTACAGACAGATTAATATTTGGCCTGCAACTGCTGGAACACCAGATTCACGGTATTTCTATATTGGCAACTGAATTTAATTCCAGAACAAAATATACCCTGTTACGGACATATTTAAACTAGGCCTGGAAATGCTGGAACACCAGATTCAGGGTATTGCTATTTTGGCAATTGAATTTCACCCCAGAACAAAATATACCCATTTACGGACAGAATAAAACGCTTGACCTGCAACAGCTGGAACACAGATTCAGGGTATTGCTATATTGCCAATTAAATTTCACCCCAGAACAAAATATACCCTTTTACGGACAGAATAACAGTTGGTCTGCAACAGCTGGGACACCAGATTCAGGGTATTGCTATTTTGGCAATTGAATTTCACCCCAGAACACAATATATGTTTTGGCGGACACTATTATACTTTGACAGCCAGTGCTAGGACACCAGATTCATGGTATTGCTATTTTGGCTATTGAATTTCACCCCAGAAGTGAGGAAAATTGGCTTCTACCTCACAGTGGTTTTTTGCCTTCCTCTGGATCAACTTGTAGGAAACAGGCCGAACTGGATGGACAAATGTCTTTTTTCGGTCTTATATACTATGTTACTATGTTACTATGTTACAGAATAAAAGATACCCTTTTACGGACAGAATAACACTTGGCCTTCAACAGCTGAAACACCAGATTCAGGGAATTGCTATATTGGCAATTGGCAATTGAATTTCACCCCAGAACAAAATATACCCTTTTTCGGACAGATTAACACTTGGTCTGCAACAGCTGGGACACCAGATTCAGGGTATTGCTATTTTGGCAATTGAATTTCACCCCAGAACAAAAGATATGTTTTGGCGGACACTAATATACTTTGCCAGCCAGTGTAGTGACATCAGATTCAGGTTATTGCTATTTTGGCAATTGAATTTCACCCAAAAACAAAAGATATGTTTTGGCGGACACTAATATACTTTGCCAGCCAGTGCCGGGGCACCAGATTCAGGGTATTGCTATATTGGCAATTGAATTTAACCCCAGAACAAATATATTGGCAATTGAATTTCACCCCAGAACAAAATATATGTTTTGGCGGACACTATTATACTTTGCCAGCCAGTGCTGGAACACCAGATTCGGGGAATTGCTATTTTGGCAATTCAATTTAACCCCAGAACAAAATATACCCTTTTACATACAGATTAACATTTGGCCTGCAACTGCTGGAACACCAGATTCAGGGTATTGCTATATTGGCAATTTAATTTAACCCCAGAACAAAATATACCCTGTTATGGACATATTTAAACTAGACCTGTAAATGGTGGAACACCAGATTCAGGGTCTTGCTATTTTGGCAATTGAATTTCACCCCAGAACAAAATATATGTTGTGGCGCACACTATTATACTTTGCTAGGCCGTGCTGGGACACCAGATTCATGGTATTGCTATTTTGGCTATTGAATTTAACCCCAGAACAAAATATACCAGTTTACGGACAGATTAACACTTCGCCTTCAACAGCTGGGATCCCAGATTCAGGGTATTGCTATTTTGGCAATTGAATTTCACCCCAGAACAAAATATATGTTTTGGCGCACACTATTATAATTTGCCAGCCAGTGCTGGGACACCAGATTCAGGGTATTGCTATATTGGCAATTGAATTTCAGCTCAGAAAAAAATATATGTTTTGGCGGACACTATTATACTTTGCCAGCCAGTGCTGGGACACCAGATTCAGTGTATTGCTATTATTGCAATTGAATTTCACCCCAGAACAAAATATATGTTTTGGCGTACACTAATATACTTTGCCAGCCAGTGCTGGGACACCAGATTCAGGGTATTGCTATATTGGCAATTGAATTTAACCCCAGAACAAAACATACCTTGTTACGGACAGATTTAAACTAGGCTTGCAACAGCCGGAACACCAGATTCAGGGTATTGCTATATTGGCAATTGAATTTCACCCCAGCACAAAATATAACCTTTTACGGACAGATTAACACTTGGCCTGAAACAGCTGGGACACCAGATTCAGGGTATTGCTATTTTGGCAATTGAATTTCACCCCAGAACAAAATATATGTTTTGGCGGACACTGTTATACTTTTCCAGTCAGTGCTGGAACACCAGATTCCGGGTATTGCTATTTTGTCAATTGAAGTTCACCCCAGAACTAAAGATACCCTTTTACAGACAGATTGACACTTGGCCTGCAACACCTGGAACACCAGATTCAGAGTATTGCTATATTGTCAATTGAATTTCACCCCAGAACAAAATATACCCTTTTACGGACAGATTAACACTTGGTCTGCAACACCTGGGACACCAGATTCAGGGTATTGCTATTTTGGCAATTGAATTTAACCCCAGAACAAAATATATGTTTTGGCGGACACTGTTATACTTTGCCAGCCAGTGCTGGGACACCAGATTCCGGGTATTGCTATTTTGGCAATTGAATTTAACCCCAGAACAAAATATATGTTTTGGCGGACACTATTATACTTTGCCAGCCAGTGCTGGGACACCAGATTCAGTGTATTGCTATTATTGCAATTGAATTTCACCCCAGAACAAAATATATGTTTTGGCGGACACTAATATACTTTGCCAGCCAGTGCTGGGACACCAGATTCAGGGTATTGCTATATTGGCAATTGAATTTAACCCCAGAACAAAACATACCTTGTTACGGACAGATTTGAACTAGGCCTGAAACAGCTGGAACACCAGATTCAGGGTATTGCTATATTGGCAATTGAATTTCATCCCAGAACAAAATATACCCTTTTACGGACAGATTAACACTTGGCCTGCAACAGCTGGGACACCAGATTCAGGGAATTGCTATTTTGGCAATTGAATATCAGCTCAGAAAAAAATATATGTTTTGGCGGACACTATTATACTTTGCCAGACAGTGCTGGGACACCAGATTCAGTGTATTGCTATTATTCCATTTGAATTTCACCCCAGAACAAAATATATGTTTTGGCGGACACTAATATACTTTGCCAGCCAGTGCTGGGAGACCAGATTAAGGGTATTGCTATATTGGCAATTGAATTTCACCCAGAACAAAATATACCCTGTTACGGACAGATTTAAACTAGGCCTGCAACTTCTGGAACACCAGATTAAGGGTATTGCTATTTTGGCAATTGAATTTCACCCCAGAACACAATATACCTTGTTACGGACAGATTTAAACTAGGCTTGCAACAGCCGGAACACCAGATTCAGGGTATTGCTATATTGGCAATTGAATTTCACCCCAGCACAAAATATAACCTTTTACGGACAGATTAACACTTGGCCTGAAACAGCTGGGACACCAGATTCAGTGTATTGCTATTTTGGCAATTGAATTTCACCCCAGAACAAAATATACCTTGTTACGGACAGATTTAAACTAGACCTGAAACAGCTGGAACACCAGATTCAGGGTATTGCTATATTGTCAATTGAATTTCACCCCAGAACAAAATATACAATTTTACGGACAGATTAACACTTGGCCTGCAACAGCTGGAACACCAGATTCAGGGTATTGCTATATTGGCAATTTAATTTCACCCCAGAACAAAATATACCCTGTTACGGACAGACTTAAACTAGGCCTGCAACTGCTGGAACAAAAGATTCAGGGTATTGCTATATTGTCAATTGAATTTCACCCCAGAACAAAATATACAATTTTACGGACAGATTAACACTTGGCCTGCAACAGCTGGGACACCAGATTCAGGGTATTGCTATATTGGCAATTGAATTTCACCCCAGAACAAAATATACCCTTTTACGGACATATTAACACTTGGCCTGAAACAGCTGGGACACCAGATTCAGGGTATTGCTATTTTGGCAATTGAATTTCATCCCAGAACAAAATATACACTGTTAAGGACAGATTTAAACTAGGCCTGGAAATGCTGGAACACCAGATTCAGGGTATTGCTATTTTGGCAATTGAATTTCACCCCAGAACAAAATATACCCTGTTACGGACAGATTTAAACTAGGCCTGCATCTGCTAGAACACCAGATTCAGGGTATTGCTATATTGTCAATTGAATTTCACCCCAGAACAAAATATACCCTTTTACGGACATATTAACACTTGGCCTGAAACAGCTGGGACAACAGATTCAAGGTATTGATATTTTGGCAATTGAATTTCACCCCAGAACAAAATATACCCTGTTACGGACAGATTTAAACTAGGCCTGGAAACGCTGGAACACCAGATTCAGTGTATTGCTATTTTGGCAACTGAATTTCACCCCAGAACAAAATGTACCCTTTTACGGACAGATTAACACTTGGTCTGCAACACCTGGGACACCAGATTAAGGGTATTGCTATTTTGGCAATTGAATTTAACCCCAGAACAAAATATATGTTTTGGCGGACAATGTTATTCTTTGCCAGCCAGTGCTGGGACACCAGATTCCGGGTATTGCTATTTTGGCAATTGAATTTCACACCAGAACTAAATATACCCTTTTACAGACAGATTAATATTTGGCCTGCAACTGCTGGAACACCAGATTCAGGGTATTTCTATATTGGCAACTGAATTTCATTCCAGAACATAATATACCCTGTTACGGACATATTTAAACTAGGCCTGGAAATGCTGGAACACCAGATTCAGGGTATTGCTATTTTGGCAATTGAATTTCACCCCAGAACAAAATATACCCTTTTACGGACAGAATAAAACCCTTGACCTGCAACAGCTGGAACACAGATTCAGGGTATTGCTATATTGCCAATTAAATTTCACCCCAGAACAAAATATACCCTTTACGGACAGAATAACAGTTGGTCTGCAACAGCTGGGACACCAGATTCAGGGTATTGCTATTTTGGCAATTGAATTTCACCCCAGAACAAAATATACACTGTTACGGACAGATTTAAACTAGGCCTGCAAATGCTGGAACACCAGATTCAGGGTATTGCTATTTTGGCAATTGAATTTCACCCCAGAACAAAATATACCCTGTTACGGACAGATTTAAACTAGGCCTGCAACTGCTAGAACACCAGATTCAGGGTATTGCTATATTGTCAATTGAATTTAGCCCCAGAACAAAATATACCCTTTTACGGACATATTAACACTTGGCCTGAAACAGCTGGGACAACAGATTCAAGGTATTGATATTTTGGCAATTGAATTTCACCCCAGAACAAAATATACCCTGTTATGGACAGATTTAAACTAGGCCTGGAAATGCTGGAACACTTGATTCAGTGTATTGCTATTTTGGCAACTGAATTTCACCCCAGAACAAAATATACCCGTTTACGGACAGATTAACACTTGGTCTGCAACACCTGGGACACCAGATTAAGGGTATTGCTATTTTGGCAATTGAATTTAACCCCAGAACAAAATATATGTTTTGGCGGACAATGTTATTCTTTTCCAGCCAGTGCTGGGACACCAGATTCCGGGTATTGCTATTTTGGCAATTGAATTTCACACCAGAACTAAATATACCCTTTTACAGACAGATTAATATTTGGCCTGCAACTGCTGGAACACCAGATTCAGGGTATTTCTATATTGGCAACTGAATTTCATTCCAGAACATAATATACCCTGTTACGGACATATTTAAACTAGGCCTGGAAATGCTGGAACACCAGATTCAGGGTATTGCTATTTTGGCAATTGAATTTCACCCCAGAACAAAATATACCCTTTTACGGACAGAATAAAACCCTTGACCTGCAACAGCTGGAACACAGATTCAGGGTATTGCTATATTGCCAATTAAATTTCACCCCAGAACAAAATATACCCTTTTACGGACAGAATAAAACCCTTGACCTGCAACAGCTGGGACACCAGATTCAGGGTATTGCTATTTTGGCAATTGAATTTCACCCCAGAACAAAATATATGTTTTGGCGGACACTATTATACTTTGACAGCCAGTGCTAGGACACCAGATTCATGGTATTGCTATTTTGGCTATTGAATTTCACCCCAGAATAAAAGTTACCCTTTTACAGACAGAATAACACTTGGCCTTCAACAGCTGAAACACCAGATTCAGGGAATTGCTATATTGGCAATTGGCAATTGAATTTCACCCCAGAACAAAATATACCCTTTTACGGACAGATTAACACTTGGTCTGCAACAGCTGGGACACCAGATTCAGGGTATTGCTATTTTGGCAATTGAATTTCCCCCCAGAACAAAAGATATATTTTGGCGGACACTAATATACTTTGCCAGCCAGTGTAGTGACATCAGATTCAGGGAATTGCTATATTGGCAATTGAATTTCACCCAAAAACAAAAGATATGTTTTGGCGGACACTAATATACTTTGCCAGCCAGTGCCGGGACCCAAGATTCAGGGTATTGATATATTGGCAATTGAATTTCCCCCCAAAACAAAATATTCCTTGTTTCGGACAGATTTAAACTAGGCCTGCAACAGCTGGAACACCAGATTCGGGGTATTGCTATATTGGTAATTGAATTTAACCCCAGAACAAAATATACCCTGTTACGGACAGTTTAAAACTAGGCCTGCAACTGCTGGAACACCAGATTCAGGGTATTGCTATATTGGCAATTGAATTTAACCCCAGAAAAAATTTACCATTTTACGGTCAGATTAATACTTGGCCTGCAACTGTTGGTACACCATATTCAGGGTATTGCTATATTGGCAATTGAATTTCACCCCAGAACAAAATATATGTTTTGGCGGACACTATTATACTTTGCCAGCCAGTGCTGGAACACCAGATTCGGGAATTGCTATTTTGGCAATTCAATTTCACCCCAGAACAAAATATACCCTTTTACATACAGATTAACATTTGGCCTGCAACTGCTGGAACACCAGATTCAGGGTATTGCTATATTGGCAATTGAATTTAACCCCAGAACAAAATATACCCTGTTATGGACATATTTAACACTAGACCTGTAAATGCTGGAACACCAGATTCAGGGTATTGCTATTTTGGCAATTGAATTTCACCCCAGAACAAAATATATGTTGTGGCGGACATTATTAAACTTTGCAAGGCAGTGCTGGGACACCAGATTCATGGTATTGCTATTTTGGCTATTGAATTTCACCCCAGAACAAAATATACCCGTTTACAGACAGATTAACACTTGGTCTGCAACAGCTGGGACACCAGATTCAGGTTATTGTTATTTTGGCAATTGAATGTCACCCCAGAACAAAATATATGTTTTGGCGGACAATGTTATACTTTGCCAGCCAGTGCTGGGACACCAGATTCAGGTTATTGTTATTTTGGCAATTGAATGTCACCCCAGAACATAATATACCCTTTTACAGACAGATTAAGATTTGGCCTGCAACTGCTGGAACACCAGATTCAGGGTATTGCTATATTGGCAATTGAATTTCATTCCAGAACATAATATACCCTGTTACGGACATATTTAAACTAGGCCTGGAAATGCTGGAACACCAGATTCAGGGTATTTTTTTTTTTCTCAATTGAATTTCACCCCAGAACAAAATATACCCTTTTACGGACAGAATAAAACCCTTGACCTGCAACAGCTGGAACAAAGATTCAGGGTATTGCTATATTGCCAATTAAATTTCACTCCAGAACAAAATATACCCTTTTACGGACAGAATAACAGTTGGTCTGCAACAGCTGGGACACCAGATTCAGGGTATTGTTATTTTGGCAATTGAATTTCACCCCAGAACAAAATATATGTTTTGGCGGACACTATTATACTTTGACAGCCAGTGCTAGGACACCAGATTCATAGTATTGCTATTTTGGCTATTGAATTTCACCCCAGAATAAAAGTTACCCTTTTACGGACAGAATAACACTTGGCCTTCAACAGCTGAAACACCAGATTCAGGGAATTGCTATATTGGCAATTGAATTTCACCCCAGAACAAAATATACCCTTTTACGGACAGATTAACACTTGGTCTGCAACAGCTGGGACACCAGATTCAGGGTATTGCTATTTTGGCAATTGAATTTCACCCCAGAACAAAAGATATATTTTGGCGGACACTAATATACTTTGCCAGCCAGTGTAGTGACATCAGATTCAGGTTATTGATATTTTGGCAATTGAATTTCACCCAAAAACAAAAGATATGTTTTGGCGGACACTAATATACTTTGCCAGCCAGTGCCGGGACACCAGATTCAGGGTATTGCTATATTGGCAATTGAATTTCACCCCAAAACAAAATATACCTTGTTTCAGATAGATTTAAACTAGGCCTGCAACAGCTGGAACACCAGATTCAGGGTATTGCTATATTGGTAATTGAATTTAACCCCAGAACAAAATATACCCTGTTACGGACAGTTTAAAACTAGGCCTGCAACTGCTGGAACACCAGATTCAGGGTATTGCTATATTGGCAATTGAATTTAACCCCAGAAAAAAATTTACCATTTTACGGTCAGATTAATACTTGGCCTGCAACTGTTGGTACACCATATTCAGGGTATTGCTATATTGGCAATTGAATTTCACCCCAGAACAAAATATATGTTTTGGCGGACACTATTATACTTTGCCAGCCAGTGCTGGAACACCAGATTCGGGAATTGCTATTTTGGCAATTCAATTTCACCCCAGAACAAAATATACCCTTTTACATACAGATTAACATTTGGCCTGCAACTGCTGGAACACCAGATTCAGGGTATTGCTATATTGGCAATTGAATTTAACCCCAGAACAAAATATACCCTGTTATGGACATATTTAAACTAGACCTGTAAATGCTGGAACACCAGATTCAGGGTCTTGCTATTTTGGCAATTGAATTTCACCCCAGAACAAAATATATGTTGTGGCGCACACTAATATACTTTGCAAGGCCGTGCTGGGACACCAGATTCATGGTATTGCTATTTTGGCTATTGAATTTAACCCCAGAACAAAATATACCCGTTTACGGACAGATTAGCACTTCGCCTTCAACAGCTGGGATCCCAGATTCAGGGTATTGCTATTTTGGCAATTGAATTTCACCCCAGAACAAAATATATGTTTTGGCGGACCCTATTATAATTTGCCAGACAAGTGCTGGGACACCAGATTCAGGGTATTGCTATATTGGCAATTGAATTTCAGCTCAGAAAATAATATATGTTTTGGCGGACACTATTATACTTTGCCAGCCAGTGCTGGGACACCAGATTCAGTGTATTGCTATTATTGCAATTGAATTTCACCCCAGAACAAAATATATGTTTTGGCGGACACTAATATACTTTGCCAGCCAGTGCTGGGACACCAGATTCAGGGTATTGCTATATTGGCAATTGAATTTAACCCCAGAACAAAACATACCTTGTTACGGACAGATTTGAACTAGGCCTGAAACAGCTGGAACACCAGATTCAGGGTATTGCTATATTGGCAATTGAATTTCATCCCAGAACAAAATATACCCTTTTACGGACAGATTAACACTTGGCCTGCAACAGCTGGGACACCAGATTCAGGGAATTGCTATTTTGGCAATTGAATATCAGCTCAGAAAAAAAAATATGTTTTGGCGGACACTATTATACTTTGCCAGACAGTGCTGGGACACCAGATTCAGTGTATTGCTATTATTGCAATTGAATTTCACCCCAGAACAAAATATATGTTTTGGCGGACACTAATATACTTTGCCAGCCAGTGCTGGGACACCAGATTAAGGGTATTGCTATATTGGCAATTGAATTTCACCCAGAACAAAATATACCCTGTTACGGACAGATTTAAACTAGGCCTGCAACTTCTGGAACACCAGATTAAGGGTATTGCTATTTTGGCAATTGAATTTCACCCCAGAACACAATATACCTTGTTACGGACAGATTTAAACTAGGCTTGCAACAGCCGGAACACCAGATTCAGGGTATTGCTATATTGGCAATTGAATTTCACCACAGCACAAAATATAACCTTTACGGACAGATTAACACTTGGCCTGAAACAGCTGGGACACCAGATTCAGGGTATTGCTATTTTGGCAATTGAATTTCACCCCAGAACAAAATATATGTTTTGGCGGACACTGTTATACTTTTCCAGTCAGTGCTGGAACACCAGATTCCGGGTATTGCTATTTTGGCAATTGAATTTCACCCCAGAACTAAAGATACCCTTTTACAGACAGATTGACACTTGGCCTGCAACACCTGGAACACCAGATTCAGAGTATTGCTATATTGTCAATTGAATTTCACCCCAGAACAAAATATACCCTTTTACGGACAGATTAACACTTGGTCTGCAACACATGGGACACCAGATTCAGGGTATTGCTATTTTGGCAATTGAATTTAACCCCAGAACAAAATATATGTTTTGGCGGATACTGTTATACTTTGCCAGCCAGTGCTGGGACACCAGATTCCGGGTATTGCTATTTTGGTAATTTAATTTCACCCCAGAACTAAATATACCCTTTTACAGACAGATTAATATTTGGCCTGCAACAGGTGAGACACCAGATTCAGGGTATTGCTATATTGGCAATTGAATTTCACCCCAGAACAAAATATACCCTGTTAAGCACAGATTTAAACTAGGCCCACAACTGCTGATACACCAGATTCAGGGTATTGCTATTTTGGCAATTGAATTTCACCCCAGAACAAAATATATGTTGTGGCGCACACTATTATACTTTGCAAGGTCGTGCTGGGACACCAGATTCATGGTATTGCTATTTTGGCTATTGAATTTAACCCCAGAACAAAATATACCCGTTTACGGACAGATTAACACTTCGCCTTCAACAGCTGGGATCCCAGATTCAGGGTATTACTATTTTGGCAATTGAATTTCACCCCAGAACAAAATATATGTTTTGGCGGACACTATTATACTTTGCCAGCCAGTGCTGGGACACCAGATTCAGGGAATTGCTATATTGGCAATTGAATTTCAGCTCAGAAAAAATATATGTTTTGGCGGACACTATTATACTTTGCCAGCCAGTGCTGGGACACCAGATTCAGTGTATTGCTATTATTGCAATTGAATTTCACCCCAGAACAAAATATATGTTTTGGCGGACACTAATATACTTTGCCAGCCAGTGCTGGGACACCAGATTCAGGGTATTGCTATATTGGCAATTGAATTTAACCCCAGAACAAAACATACCTTGTTACGGACAGATTTGAACTAGGCCTGAAACAGCTGGAACACCAGATTCAGGGTATTGCTATATTGGCAATTGAATTTCATCCCAGAACAAAATATACCCTTTACAAACAGATTAACACTTGGCCTGCAACAGCTGGGACACCAGATTCAGGGAATTGCTATTTTGGCAATTGAATATCAGCTCATAAAAAATATATGTTTTGGCGGACACTATTATACTTTGCCAGACAGTGCTGGGACACCAGATTCAGTGTATTGCTATTATTGCAATTGAATTTCACCCCAGAACAAAATATATGTTTTGGCGGACACTAATATACTTTGCCAGCCAGTGCTGGGACACCAGATTAAGGGTATTGCTATATTGGCAATTGAATTTAACCCCAGAACAAAACATACCTTGTTACGGACAGATTTGAACTAGGCCTGAAACAGCTGGAACACCAGATTCAGGGTATTGCTATATTGGCAATTGAATTTCATCCCAGAACAAAATATACCCTTTTACGGACAGATTAACACTTGGCCTGCAACAGCTGGGACACCAGATTCAGGGAATTGCTATTTTGGCAATTGAATATCAGCTCAGAAAAAAATATATGTTTTGGCGGACACTATTATACTTTGCCAGACAGTGCTGGGACACCAGATTCAGTGTATTGCTATTATTGCAATTGAATTTTACCCCAGAACAATATATATGTTTTGGCGGACACTAATATACTTTGCCAGCCAGTGCTGGGACACCAGATTAACGGTATTGCTATATTGGCAATTGAATTTCACCCAGAACAAAATATACCATGTTACGGACAGATTTAAACTGGGCCTGCAACTTCTGGAACACCAGATTAAGGGTATTGCTATTTTGGCAATTGAATTTCACCCCAGAACACAATATACCTTGTTACGGACAGATTTAAACTAGGCTTGCAACAGCCGGAACACCAGATTCAGGGTAATGCTATATTGGCAATTGAATTTCACCCCAGCACAAAATATAACCTTTTACGGACAGATTAACACTTGGCCTGAAACAGCTGGGACACCAGATTCAGGGTATTGCTATTTTGGCAATTGAATTTAACCCCAGAACAAAATATATGTTTTGGCGGACACTGTTATACTTTGCCCGCCAGTGCTGGGACACCCGATTCCGGGTATTGCTATTTTGGCAATTGAATTTCACCCCAGAACTAAATATACCCTTTACAGACAGATTAATATTTGGCCTGCAACAGCTGAGACACCAGATTCAGGGTATTGCTATATTGGCAATTGAATTTCACCCCAGAACAAAATATAACCTGTTAAGCACAGATTTAAACTAGGCCCGCAACTGCTGGTACACCAGATTCAGGGTATTGCTATTTTTGCAATTGAATTTCACCCCAGAACAAAATATATGATTTGGCGGACACTATTATACTTTGCCGGCCATTGCTGGGACATTAGATTCACTGTATTGTTATTTTGGCAATTGAATTTCACCCCAGAACAAAATATATGTTTTGGCGGACACTGTTATACTTTGCCAGCCAGTACTGGACCACCAGATTCAGGGTATTGCTATTTTGGCAATTGAATTTCACCCCAGAACAAAATATACCCTTTTACAGACAGATTAATATTTGGCCTGCAACTGCTGGAACACCAGATTCAGGGTATTGCTATATTGGCAACTGAATTTTATCCCAGAACAAAATATACCCTGTTACGGACATAGTTAAACAAGGCCTGGAAATGCTGGAACACCAGATTCAGGGTATTGCTATTTTGGCAATTGAATTTCACCCCAGAACAAAATATATGTTTTGGCGGACACTAATATACTTTGCCAGCCAGTGTTGGAACACCAGATCAAGGGTATTGCTATATTGACAATTGAATTTCACCCAGAACAAAATATACCCTGTTGCAGACAGATTTATACTAGGCCTACAACTGCTGGAACACCAGATTCAGGGTATTGCTATATTGTCAATTGAATTTCACCCCAGAACAAAATATACCCTTTACGGACAGATTAACACTTGGCCTGTAACAGCTGGGACACCAGATTCAAGGTATTGCTATATTGGCAATTGAATTTCACCCCAGAAAAAAATATACCATTTTACGGTCAGATTAATACTTGGCCTGCAACTGCTGGTACACCATATTCAGGGTATTGCTATATTGGCAATTGAATTTCACCCCAGAACAAAATATATGTTTTGGCGTACACTATTATACTTTGCCAGCCAATGCTGGAACACCAGATTCTGGGAATTGCTATTTTGGCAATTGAATTTCACCCCAGAACTAAATATACCCTTTTACAGACAGATTAACATTTGGCCTGCAACTGCTGGAACACCAGATTCAGGGTATTGCTATATTGGCAATTGAATTTAACCACAGAACAAAATATACCCTGTTATGGACATATTTAAACTAGACCTGCAAATGCTAGAACACCAGATTCAGTGTATTGCTCTTTTGGCAATTGAATTTCACCCCAGAACAAAATATATGTTTTGGCGGACACTGTTATACTTTGCCAGCCATTGCTGGGACATTAGATTCACTGTATTGTTATTTTGGCAATTGAATTTAACCCCAGAACAAAATATATGTTTTGGCGGACACTGTTATACTTTGCCAGCCAGTACTGGACCACCAGATTCAGGGTATTGCTATTTTGGCAAATGAATTTCACCCCAGAACTAAATATACCCTTTACAGACAGATTAATATTTGGCCTGCAACTGCTGGAACACCAGATTCAGGGTATTGCTATATTGGCAACTGAATTTTATCCCAGAACAAAATATACCCTGTTACGGACATAGTTAAACTAGGCCTGGAAATGCTGGAACACCAGATTCAGGGTATTGCTATTTTGGCAATTGAATTTCACCCCAGAACAAAATATATGTTTTGGCGGACACTAATATACTTTGCCAGCCAGTGTTGGAACACCAGATCAAGGGTATTGCTATATTGACAATTGAATTTCACCCAGAACAAAATATACCCTGTTACAGACAGATTTATACTAGGCCTTCAACTGCTGGAACACCAGATTCAGGGTATTGCTATATTGTCAATTGAATTTCACCCCAGAACAAAATATACCCTTTTACGTACAGATTAACACTTGGCCTGCAACAGCTGGGACACCAGATTCAGGGTATTGCTATATTGGCAATTGAATTTCACCCCAGAAAAAAATATACCATTTTACGGTCAGATTAATACTTGGCCTGCAACTGCTGGTACACCATATTCAGGGTATTGCTATATTGGCAATTGAATTTCACCCCAGAACAAAATATATGTTTTGGCGTACACTATTATACTTTGCCAGCCAATGCTGGAACACCAGATTCTGGGAATTGCTATTTTGGCAATTGAATTTCACCCCAGAACTAAATATACCCTTTTACAGACAGATTAACATTTGGCCTGCAACTGCTGGAACACCAGATTCAGGGTATTGCTATATTGGCAATTGAATTTAACAACAGAACAAAATATACCCTGTTATGGACATATTTAAACTAGACCTGCAAATGCTGGAACACCAGATTCAGTGTATTGCTCTTTTGGCAATTGAATTTCACCCCAGAACAAAATATATGTTTTGGCGTACACTGTTATACTTTGCCAGCCAGTGCTGGGACACCAGATTCAGGGTATTGCTATTTTGGCAATTGAATTTCACCCCAGAACTAAATATACCCTTTTACAGACAGATTAATATTTGGCCTGCAACTGCTGGAACACCAGATTCAGGGTATTGCTATACTGGCAACTGAATTTCATTCCAGAACAAAATATACCCTGTTACGGACATATTTAAACTAGGTCTGCAAATGCTGGAACACCAGATTCAGGGTATTGCTATTTTGGCAATTGAATTTCACCCCAGAACAAAATATACCCTTTTACAGACAGATTAATATTTGGCCTGCAACTGCTGGAACACCAGATTCAGGGTATTGCTATATTGGCAACTGAATTTTATCCCAGAACAAAATATACCCTGTTACGGACATAGTTAAACAAGGCCTGCAAATGCTGGAACACCAGATTCAGGGTATTGCTATTTTGGCAATTGAATTTCACCCCAGAACAAAATATATGTTTTGGCGGACACTATTATACTTTGCCAGCCAGTGTTGGAACACCAGATTCAAGGGTATTGCTATATTGGCAATTGAATTTCACCCCAGAACAAAATATACCCTGTTACAGACAGATTTATACTAGGCCTGCAACTGCTGGAACACCAGATTCAGTGTATTGCTCTTTTGGCAATTGAATTTCACCCCAGAACAAAATATATGTTTTGGCGGACACTGTTATACTTTGCCAGCCATTGCTGGGACATTAGATTCAGTGTATTGCTATTTTGGCAATTGAATTTAACCCCAGAACAAAATATATGTTTTGGCGGACACTGTTATACTTTGCCAGCCAGTACTGGACCACCAGATTCAGGGTATTGCTATTTTGGCAATTGAATTTCACCCCAGAACTAAATATACCCTTTTACAGACAGATTAATATTTGGCCTGCAACTGCTGGAACACCAGATTCAGGGTATTGCTATATTGGCAACTGAATTTCATCCCAGAACAAAATATACCCTGTTACGGACATAGTTAAACTAGGCCTGCAAATGCTGGAACACCAGATTCAGGGTATTGCTATTTTGGCAATTGAATTTCACCCCAGAACAAAATATATGTTTTAGCGGACACTAATATACTTTGCCAGCCAGTGTTGGAACACCAGATCAAGGGTATTGCTATATTGACAATTGAATTTCACCCAGAACAAAATATACCCTGTTACAGACAGATTTATACTAGGCCTTCAACTGCTGGAACACCAGATTCAGGGTATTGCTATATTGTCAATTGAATTTCACCCCAGAACAAAATATACCCTTTTACGTACAGATTAACACTTGGCCTGCAACAGCTGGGACACCAGATTCAGGGTATTGCTATATTGGCAATTGAATTTCACCCCAGAAAAAAATATACCATTTTACGGTCAGATTAATACTTGGCCTGCAACTGCTGGTACACCATATTCAGGGTATTGCTATATTGGCAATTGAATTTCACCCCAGAACAAAATATATGTTTTGGCGTACACTATTATACTTTGCCAGCCAATGCTGGAACACCAGATTCTGGGAATTGCTATTTTGGCAATTGAATTTCACCCCAGAACTAAATATACCCTTTTACAGACAGATTAACATTTGGCCTGCAACTGCTGGAACACCAGATTCAGGGTATTGCTATATTGGCAATTGAATTTAACCACAGAACAAAATATACCCTGTTATGGACATATTTAAACTAGACCTGCAAATGCTGGAACACCAGATTCAGTGTATTGCTCTTTTGGCAATTGAATTTCACCCCAGAACAAAATATATGTTTTGGCGTACACTGTTATACTTTGCCAGCCAGTGCTGGGACACCAGATTCCGGGTATTGCTATTTTGGCAATTGAATTTCACCCCAGAACTAAATATACCCTTTACAGACAGATTAATATTTGGCCTGCAACTGCTGGAACACCAGATTCAGGGTATTGCTATACTGGCAACTGAATTTCATTCCAGAACAAAATATACCCTGTTACGGACATATTTAAACTAGGTCTGGAAATGCTGGAACACCAGATTCAGGGTATTGCTATTTTGGAATTGAATTTCACCCCAGAACAAAATATACCCTTTTACGGACAGAATAAAACCCTTGACCTGCAACAGCTGGAACACAGATTCAGGGTATTGCTATATTGCCAATTAAATTTCACCCCAGAACAAAATATACCCTTTTACGGACAGAATAACAGTTGGTCTGCAACAGCTGGGACACCAGATTCAGGGTATTGCTATTTTGGCAATTGAATTTCACCCCAGAACAAAATATATGTTTTGGCGGACTCTATTATACTTTGCCAGCCAGTGCTAGGAAACTAGATTCATGGTATTGCTATTTTGGCTATTGAATTTCACCCCAGAATAAAATATACCCTTTACGGACACATTAACACTTGGCCTTCAACAGCTGAAACACCAGATTCAGGGTATTGCTATATTGGCAATTGGCAATTGAATTTCACCCAAGAACAAAATATACCCTTTACGGACAGATTAACACTTGGTCTGCAACAGTTGGGACACCAGATTCAGGGTATTGCTATTTTGGCAATTGAATTTCACCCAAAAACAAAAGATATGTTTTGGCGGACACTAATATACTTTGCCAGCCAGTGTCGGGACATCAGATTCAGGGTATTGCTATTTTGGCAATTGAATTTCACCCAAAAACAAAAGATATGTTTTGGCGGACACTAATATACTTTGCCGGCCAGTGCTGGAACACCAGATTCAGGGTATTGCTATATTGGCAATTGAATTTCACCCCAGAACAAAATATACCTTGTTACGGACAGATTTAAACTAGGCCTGCAACAGCTGGAACACCAGATTCAGGGTATTGCTATATTGGTAATTGAATTTAACCCCAGAACAAAATATACCCTGTTACAGACAGTTTAAAACTAGGCCTGCAACTGCTGGAACACCAGATTCAGGGTATTGCTATATTGGCAATTGAATTTCACTCCAGAACAAAATATATCCTTTTAAGGACAGATTAACACGTGGCTTGCAACAGCTGGGACACCAGATTCAGGGTATTGCTATATTGGCAATTGAATTTCACCCCAGAAAAAAATATACCATTTTACGGTCAGATTAATACTTGGCCTGCAACTGCTGGTACACCATATTCAGGGTATTGCTATATTGGCAATTGAATTTCACCCCAGAACAAAATATATGTTTTAGCGGACACTATTATTCTTTGCCAGCCAGTGCTGGAACACCAGATTCGGGGAATTGCTATTTTGTCAATTGAATTTCACCCCAGAACAAAATATACCCTTTACAGACAGATTAACATTTGGCCTGCAACTGCTGGAACACCAGATTCAGGGTATTGCTATATTGGCAATTGAATTTAACCCCAGAACAAAACATACCGTATTATGGACATATTTAAACTAGACCTGCAAATGCTGGAACACCAGATTCAGGGTATTGCTATTTTGGCAATTGAATTTCACCCCAGAACAAAATATATGTTTTGGCGGACACTATTATACTTTGCAAGGCAGTGCTGGGACACCAGATTCATGGTATTGCTATTTTGGCTATTGAATTTCACCCCAGAACAAAATATACCTGTTTACGGACAGATTAACAATTGGCCTTCAACAGCTGGGATCCCAGATTCAGGGTATTGCTATTTTTGCAATTGAATTTGACCCCAGAACAAAATATATGTTTTGGCAGACACTATTATACTTTGCCAGCCAGTGCAGGGACACCAGATTCAGGGTATTTCTATATTGGCAATTGAATTTAACCCCAGAACAAAACATACCTGGCAATTGAATTTCAGCTCAGAAAAAATATATGTTTTGGCGGACACTATTATACCTTGCCAGCCAGTGCTGGGACACCAGATTCAGGGTATTGCTATTTTGGCAATTGAATTTCACCCCAGAACACAATATACCTTGTTATGGACAGATTTAAACTAGGCCTGCAACAGCCGGAACACCAGATTCAGGGTATTGCTATAGTGGCAATTGAATTTCACCCCATCACAAATTATACCCTTTTACGGACAGATTAACACTTGGCCTGAAACAGCTGTCAGATTCAGGGTATTGCTATTTTGTCAATTGAATTTCACCCCAGAACAAAATATATGTTTTGGCGGACACTGTTATACTTTGCCAGTCAGTGCTGGAACACCAGATTCCGGGAATTGCTATTTTGGCAATTGAATTTCACCCCAGAACTAAAGATACCCTTTTACGGACAGATTAACACTTGGCCTGCAACAGCTGGGACACCAGATTCAGGGTATTGCTATTTTGGCAATTGAATTTCACCCCAGAAAAAATATACCATTTTACGGTCAGATTAATACTTGGCCTGCAACTGCTGGAACACCATATTCAGGGTATTGCTATATTGGCAATTGAATTTCACCCCAGAACAAAATATATGTTTTGGCGTACACTATTATACTTTGCCAGCCAATGCTGGAACACCAGATTCTGGGAATTGCTATTTTGGCAATTGAATTTCACCCCAGAACTAAATATACCCTTTTACAGACAGATTAACATTTGGCCTGCAACTGCTGGAACACCAGATTCAGGGTATTGCTATATTGGCAATTGAATTTAACCCCAGAACAAAATATACCCTGTTATGGACATATTTAAACTAGACCTGCAAATGCTGGAACACCAGATTCAGTGTATTGCTCTTTTGGCAATTGAATTTCACCCCAGAACAAAATATATGTTTTGGCGGACACTGTTATACTTTGCCAGCCAGTGCTGGGACACCAGATTCAGGGTATTGCTATTTTGGCAATTGAATTTCACCCCAGAACTAAATATACCCTTTTACAGACAGATTAATATTTGGCCTGCAACTGCTGGAACACCAGATTCAGGGTATTGCTATACTGGCAACTGAATTTCATCCCAGAACAAAATATACCCTGTTACGGACATATTTAAACTAGGTCTGGAAATGCTGGAACACCAGATTCAGGGTATTGCTATTTTGGCAATTGAATTTCACCCCAGAACAAAATATATGTTTTGGCGGACACTAATATACTTTGCCAGCCAGTGCTGGAACACCAGATCAAGGGTATTGCTATATTGACAATTGAATTTCACCCAGAACAAAATATACCCTGTTACAGACAGATTTATACTAGGCCTGCAACTGCTGGAACACCAGATTCAGGGTATTGCTATATTGTCAATTGAATTTCACCCCAGAACAAAATATACCCTTTACGGACAGATTAACACTTGGCCTGCAACAGCTGGGACACCAGATTCAGGGTATTGCTATATTGGCAATTGAATTTCACCCCAGAAAAAAATATACCATTTTACGGTCAGATTAATACTTGGCCTGCAACTGCTGGTACACCATATTCAGGGTATTGCTATATTGGCAATTGAATTTCACCCCAGAACAAAATATATGTTTTGGCGTACACTATTATACTTTGCCAGCCAATGCTGGAACACCAGATTCTGGGAATTGCTATTTTGGCAATTGAATTTCACCCCAGAACTAAATATACCCTTTTACAGACAGATTAACATTTGGCCTGCAACTGCTGGAACACCAGATTCAGGGTATTGCTATATTGGCAATTGAATTTAACCACAGAACAAAATATACCCTGTTATGGACATATTTAAACTAGACCTGCAAATGCTGGAACACCAGATTCAGTGTATTGCTCTTTTGGCAATTGAATTTCACCCCAGAACAAAATATATGTTTTGGCGGACACTGTTATACTTTGCCAGCCAGTGCTGGGACACCAGATTCGGGTATTGCTATTTTGGCAATTGAATTTCACCCCAGAACTAAATATACCCTTTACAGACAGATTAATATTTGGCCTGCAACTGCTGGAACACCAGATTCAGGGTATTGCTATATTGGCAACTGAATTTCATTCCAGAACAAAATATACCCTGTTACGGACATATTTAAACTAGGTCTGCAAATGCTGGAACACCAGATTCAGGGTATTGCTATTTTGGAATTGAATTTCACCCCAGAACAAAATATACCCTTTTACGGACAGAATAAAACCCTTGACCTGCAACAGCTGGAACACAGATTCAGGGTATTGCTATATTGCCAATTAAATTTCACCCCAGAACAAAATATACCCTTTTACGGACAGAATAACAGTTGGTCTGCAACAGCTGGGACACCAGATTCAGGGTATTGCTATTTTGGCAATTGAATTTCACCCCAGAACAAAATATATGTTTTGGCGGACTCTATTATACTTTGCCAGCCAGTGCTAGGAAACTAGATTCATGGTATTGCTATTTTGGCTATTGAATTTCACCCCAGAATAAAATATACCCTTTTACGGACACATTAACACTTGGCCTTCAACAGCTGAAACACCAGATTCAGGGTATTGCTATATTGGCAATTGGCAATTGAATTTCACCCAAGAACAAAATATACCCTTTTACGGACAGATTAACACTTGGTCTGCAACAGTTGGGACACCAGATTCAGGGTATTGCTATTTTGGCAATTGAATTTCACCCAAAAACAAAAGATATGTTTTGGCGGACACTAATATACTTTGCCAGCCAGTGTCGGGACATCAGATTCAGGGTATTGCTATTTTGGCAATTGAATTTCACCCAAAAACAAAAGATATGTTTTGGCGGACACTAATATACTTTGCCGGCCAGTGCTGGAACACCAGATTCAGGGTATTGCTATATTGGCAATTGAATTTCACCCCAGAACAAAATATACCTTGTTACGGACAGATTTAAACTAGGCCTGCAACAGCTGGAACACCAGATTCAGGGTATTGCTATATTGGTAATTGAATTTAACCCCAGAACAAAATATACCCTGTTACAGACAGTTTAAAACTAGGCCTGCAACTGCTGGAACACCAGATTCAGGGTATTGCTATATTGGCAATTGAATTTCACTCCAGAACAAAATATATCCTTTTAAGGACAGATTAACACGTGGCTTGCAACAGCTGGGACACCAGATTCAGGGTATTGCTATATTGGCAATTGAATTTCACCCCAGAAAAAAATATACCATTTTACGGTCAGATTAATACTTGGCCTGCAACTGCTGGTACACCATATTCAGGGTATTGCTATATTGGCAATTGAATTTCACCCCAGAACAAAATATATGTTTTAGCGGACACTATTATTCTTTGCCAGCCAGTGCTGGAACACCAGATTCGGGAATTGCTATTTTGTCAATTGAATTTCACCCCAGAACAAAATATACCCTTTACAGACAGATTAACATTTGGCCTGCAACTGCTGGAACACCAGATTCAGGGTATTGCTATATTGGCAATTGAATTTAACCCCAGAACAAAACATACCGTATTATGGACATATTTAAACTAGACCTGCAAATGCTGGAACACCAGATTCAGGGTATTGCTATTTTGGCAATTGAATTTCACCCCAGAACAAAATATATGTTTTGGCGGACACTATTATACTTTGCAAGGCAGTGCTGGGACACCAGATTCATGGTATTGCTATTTTGGCTATTGAATTTCACCCCAGAACAAAATATACCTGTTTACGGACAGATTAACAATTGGCCTTCAACAGCTGGGATCCCAGATTCAGGGTATTGCTATTTTTGCAATTGAATTTGACCCCAGAACAAAATATATGTTTTGGCAGACACTATTATACTTTGGCCTGCCAACTGCTGGAACACCAGATTCAGGTATTGCTATATTGGCAATTGAATTTAACCACAGAACAAAATATACCCTGTTACGGACAGATTTAAACTAGACCTGCATGTGGCAAAACCTAGCCACTTCAGTATAGCAAAGACTGGGTTCATGTGTTCATTTTGCCCTCTGGAACACTGAGGGCATTCGTATGCTGGTTTCATGATCAGATGTTGTATGCCACACATCCCATCCCCTCAGCCTGGAAGATAACTCCATTAACCTTGTATCCATTGTGTTTCATGGAACAATACCGCTTAGAGAATTGTCCATTGTCTAATCAGGAACTGGTTACAGGCCACACAACATCTCCCTCGGCCTAGGTGATAACCGCATTAATATTGTATTCATTGTGTTGCTACTGAACCACCAGACGAATGCTCAGCAGGTCACTGATTACTTTTTGTCATACAAGTAACGAACCATAAGAGAATAGCATTGCAGGTTAAGTTCAACAGAGTCCACCAGGAGAAAACCCCTGGAATGTCTTTATGGAAACCCCTTGCACGGGGACGTGTATATAAACTGTTATATTGCAATAAAAGTTAGTTGACTCCCAGGCTATGTGTCGTCTAGTCCTTGGGAGGAAGGGATCCTTGTAACGCTACCTGGATTATTGTATGCTGTTCCAGTCTACCAGCGGAGATACCGTGGATTATACCATTACTCCGCTACAATTGGTGGCAAGCTACGGGATTCAAACCTCACAGCAGTCCGTGGTTCGGCAGTTACAGACACTTGGAAAATTTGCCATTTTCGTATGGAACCGAAAGGAAAGGGTAGGTGAATATACCCGAACGGACAGTGAATGGGGACAGACTATACCAACTTGAAACAGGCCACACTAAAAGAACTATTGGAAGCAAGGGAATTATTGCCAGCAATAAAACCAAAGCTACCCTTATTGCTGAACTCATGGAGGGAGACCAGGCAGCTGCTGCAGCACCTCTTCGGACAGCACACAGAATGAGTTTGGAAGAGAACTCCAAAGCAGACTGGCCTTCTTCCCAGGCACGCTCCCACAGAAACCTTGGAAAGGATTATGGCGGATGTCCACGAATACATAATGGAAAAGCAGCGGGCAGACCGGAGGTCCAGAGAGGGGCCCCCAACCCCACCACACATAGTA
>JAKVIS010001250.1:0-37246 GCA_033119425.1 Bufotes viridis
CGCACTGATGAGGGCAACACCCCGAAACAGCTGTCTGTGGATGGATAACTGGCTTAGGGTTTTCCCCGTCACATCACTTAAAGCTTGTAAAGCGGGATCTTGACATACAGGGGCCACTTAATATGGTGGATTTGGTGATCTCTGTAATGGAGACACCCCTTTGTAGTTTTCCTTCCTTTGAGGGATATCTGGCTTTCATTGTGTTGTAGACCCATAACTGGGGCTCCACATTTATTTTGCATATTCCCTGTTTCCCAGGGAACTTTGCACTTCAGTTGCTGTGTTGAGACTCTTAAGTGAGGCTCCGCGGTGTTTTGTAGCTGGTCTCCCTGAGGAGATCAGCTATTGTTGTGTTGGGTGGTCTCGAGGCATTGCTCCAGGTTAGCCAGAATCCTACTCCGCACTGATGAGGGCAACACCCCGAAACAGCTGTCTGTGGATGGATAACTGGCTTAGGTTTTCCCGTCACATCCTTAAAGCTTGTAAAAGCGGGATCTTGACATAGGGGCCACTTAATATGGTGGATTTGGTGATCTCTGTAATGGAGACACCCTTTGCTTGGTTTTCCTTCCTTTGAGGATATCTGGCTTTCATTGTGTTGTAGACCCATAACTGGGGCTCCACATTTATTTTGCATATTCCCTTTTCCCAGGGAACTTTGCACTTGGATTGCTGTGTTGAGACTCTTAAGTGAGGCTCCGCGGTGTTTTGTAGCTGGTCTCCCTGAGAGATCAGCTATTGTTGTATTTGAGTGGTCTCCGAGGCATTGCTCCCGGTTAGCCAGAATCCTACTCCGCACTGATGAGAGGCAACACTCCGAAACAGCTATCTGTGGATGGATAACTGGCTTAGGTTTTCCTGTCACATCCTTCAAGCTTGTAAAAAGCGGGATCTTGACATAGGGGCCACTTAATATGGTGGATTTGGTGATCTCTGTAATGGAGACACCCCTTTGCTTGGTTTTCCTTCCTTTGAGGGATATCTGGCTTTCATTGTGTTGTAGACCCATAACTGGGGCTCCACATTTGTTTTGCATATTCCTGTTTCCCAGGGAACTTTGCACTTCGGATTGCTGTGTTGAGACTCTTAAGTGAGGCTCCTGCAGTGTTTTGTAGCTGGTCTCCCTGAGGAGATCAGCTATTGTTGTGTTTGGGTGGTCTCGAGGCATTGCTCCCAGGTTAGCTAGAATCCTACTCCGCACTGATGAGGGCAACACCCCGGAAACAGCTGTCTGTGGATGGATAACTGGCTTAGGTTTTCCCCGTCACATCCTTAAAGCTTGTAAAAGCGGGATCTTGACATAGGGGCCACTTAATATAATGTGGATTTGGTGATCTCTGTATTGGAGACACCCCTTTGTAGTTTTCCTTCCTTTGAGGGATATCTGGCTTTCATTGTGTTGTAGACCCATAACTGGGGCTCCACATTTATTTTGCATATTCCCTTTTCCCAGGGAAATTTGCACTTCGGATTGCTGTGTTGAGACTCTTAAGTGAGGCTCCGCTGTGTTTTTTGTAGCTGGTCTCCCTGAGGAGATCAGCTATTGTTGTGTTTGGGAGGTCTCCGAGGCATTGCTCCCGGTTAGCCAGAAACAAACTCCTCACTGATGAGGGGCAACACATCGAAACAGCTGTCTGTGGATGGATAACTGGCTTAGGTTTTCCCGTCACATCCTTAAAGCTTGTAAAAAATGCTGGATCTTGATATAGTGGCCATTTAATATGGTGGATTTGGTGAACTCTATAATGGAGACACCTCTTTGCTTGGTTTTCCTTCCTTTGAGGGATATCTGGCTTTCATTGTGTTGTAGACCCATAACTGGGTCTCCACATTTATTTTGCATATTCCCTTTTTCCAGGGAACTTTGCACTTTGGATTGCTGTGTTGAGACTCTTAAGTGAGGCTCAGCGGTGTTTTTTGTAGCTGGTCTCCCTGAGGAGATCAGCTATTGTTGTGTTTGGGTGGTCTTAGAGGCATTGCTTCCGGTTAGCCAGAATCCTAATCCGCACTGATGAGGGGCAACACCAAGAAACAGCTGTCTGTGGATGGATAACTGGCTTATGGTTTTCCCCGTCACATCCTTGAAATCTTGTAAAAAAGCGGGATCTTGACATAGTGGCCACTTAATATGGTGGATTTGGTGATCTCTGTATATGGAGACACCCTTTAGCTTGAGTTTTCCTTCCTTGGAGAGGGATATCTGGCTTTCATTGTGTTGTAGACCTATAACTGGGGCTCCACATTTATTTTGCATATTCCCTTTTTCAGGAACTTTGCACTTCGGTTGCTGTGTTGAGACTCTTAGGTGGGGCTCAGCGGTGTTTTTGTAGCTGGCATTCCTAGGAGATCAGCTATTGTTATGTTTGGGTGGTCTCCGAGGCATTGCTCCCAGGTTAGCTAGAAATCCTACTCCTCACTGATGAGGCAACACCTCGAAACAGCTGTCTGTGGATGGATAACTGGCTTAGGTTTTCCCGTCACATCCTTACAGCTTGTAAAAAAGTGGGATCTTGACATAGGGGCCACTTAATATGGTGGATTTTGTGATCTCCGTAATGGAGACACCCCTTTGCTTGAGTTTTCCTTCCTTTGAGGGATATCTGGCTTTCATTGTGTTGTAGACCCACAACTGGGGCTCCATTTATTTTGCATATTACTTTTCCCAGGGAACTTTGCACTAGGTTGCTGTGTTGAGACTCTTGAAGTGAGGCTCAGCAGTGTTTTTTAGCTGGTCTCCCTGAGGAGATCAGCTATTGTTGTGTTTAAGGTGGTCTCCGAGGCATTGCTCCGGTTAGCCAGAATCCTACTCCGACTGATGAGGGCAACACCCTCGAAACAGCTGTCTGTGGATGGATAACTGGCTTAAGGTTTTCCCCGTCCATCCTTAAAGCTTGTAAAAGCGGGATCTTGACATAGGGGCCACTTAATATGGTGGATTTGGTGATCTCTGTAATGGAGACACCCTTTGCTTGGTTTTCCTTCATTTGAGGATATCTGGCTTTCATTGTGTTGTAGACCCACTAACTGGGGCTCCATTTATTTTGCATATTCCCTTTTCCCAGGGAACTTTGCACTTCGGATTGCTGGTTGAGACTCTTAAGTGAGGCTCCGCTGTTTTTGTAGCTGGTCTCCCTGAGGAGATCAGCTATTGTTGTGTTTGGGTGGTCTCCGAGGCATTGCTCCCGGTTAGCCAGAATCCTACTCCCGCACTGATGAGGGGCAACACCCAGAAACAGCTGTCTGTGGATGGATAACTGGCTTAGGTTTTCCTCGTCACATCCTTAAAGCTTGTAAAAAAGCGGGATCTTGACATAGGGGCCAACTTAATATGGTGGATTTGGTGATCTCTGTAAGTGAAGACACCCTTTTGCTAGGTTTTCCTTCCTTTGAGGGATATCTGGCTTTCATTGTGTTGTAGACCCATAACTGGGGATCCACATTTATTTTGCATATTCCCTTTTCCAGGGAACTTTGCACTTCGGATTGCTGTGTTGAGACTCTTAAGCGAGGCTCCGCGTGTTTTTTGTAGCTGGTCTCCCTGAGGAGATCAGCTATTGTTGTGTTTGGGTGGTCTCCGAGGCATTGTCCAGGTTAGCCAGAATCCTACTCCGCACTGATGAGGGGCAACACCCCGAAACAGCTGTCTGTGGATGGATAACTGGCTTAGGTTTTCCCCGTCACATCCTTAAGCTTGTAAAAAAAGCGGGATCTTGACATAGGGGCCACTTAATATGGTGTATTTGGTGATCTCTGTAATGGAGACACCCCTTTTGCTTGGTTTTCCTTCCTTTGAGGGATATCTGGCTTTCATTGTGTTGTAGACCCATAACTGGGGCTCCACATTTATTTTGCATATTCCCTTTTCCCAGGGAACTTTGCACTTCGGATTGCTGTGTTGAGACTCTTAAGTGAGGTTCCGTGGTGTTTTTGTAGCTGGTCTCCCTGAGGAGATCAGCTATTGTTGTGTTTGGGTGGTCTCCGAGGCATTGCTCCCGGTTAGCCAGAATCCTACTCCGCACTGATGAGGGGCAACACCCCGAAACAGCTGTCTGTGGATGGATAACTGGCTTAGGTTTTCCCTGTCACATCCTTAAAGCTTGTAAAAAAGCGGGATCTTGACATAGTGGCCACTTAATATGGTGGATTTGGTGATCTCTGTAATGGAGACACCCTTTGCTTGGTTTTCCTTCCTTTGAGGGATATCTGGCTTTCATTGTGTTGTAGACCCATAACTGGGGCTCCACATTTATTTTGCATATTCCCTTTTCCCAGTGAACTTTGCACTTCGGATTGCTGTGTTGAGACTCTTAAGTGAGGCTCCGCGGTGTTTTTGTAGCTGGTCTCCTGAGGAGATCAGCTATTGTTGTGTTTGGGTGGTCTCCGAGGCATTGCTCCCGGTTAGCCAGAATCCTACTCCGCACTGATGAGGGCAACACCCCGAAACAGCTGTCTGTGGATGGATAACTGGCTTACGTTTTCCCTGTCACATCCTTAAAGCTTGTAAAAAAAGCGGGATCTTGACATAGTGGCCACTTAATATGGTGGATTTGGTGATCTCTGTAATGGAGACACCCCTTTGCTTAGTTTTCCTTCCTTTGAGGGATATCTGGCTTTCATTGTGTTGTAGACCCATAACTGGGGCTCCACATTTATTTTGCATATTCCCTTTTCCCAGGGAACTTTGCACTTCGGATTGCTGTTTTGAGACTCTTAAGTGAGGCTCAGCGGTGTTTTGTAGCTGGTCTCCCTGGAGGAGATCAGCTATTGTTGTGTTTGGGTGGTCTCCGAGGCATTGCTCCCGGTTAGCCAGAATCCTACTCCGCACTGATGAGGGCAACACCCCGAAACAGCTGTCTGTGGATGGATAACTGGCTTAGGTTTTCACCGTCACATCCTTAAAGCTTGTAAAAAAAAGCGGGATCTTGACATAGTGGCCACTTAATATGGTGGATTTGGTGATCTCTGTAATGGAGACACCCCTTTGCTTAGTTTTCCTTCCTTTGAGGGATATCTGGCTTTCATTGTGTTGTAGACCCATAACTGGGGCTCCACATTTATTTTGCATATTCCCTTTTCCCAGGGAACTTTGCACTTCGGATTGCTGTGTTGAGACTCTTAAGTGAGGCTCCGCGGTGTTTTTGTAGCTGGTCTCCCTGAGGAGATCAGCTATTGTTGTGTTTGGGTGGTCTCCGAGGCATTGCTCCCGATTAGCCAGAATCCTACTCCGCACTGATGAGGGCAACACCCGAAACAGCTATCTGTGGATGGATAACTGGCTTAGGTTTTCCCCGTCACATCCTTAAAGCTTGTAAAAAAAGCGGGATCTTGACATAGTGGCCGCTTAATATGGTGGATTTGGTGATCTCTGTAATGGAGACACCCTTGCTTGAGTTTTCCTTCCTTTGAGGATATCTGGCTTTCATTGTGTTGTAGACCCATAACTGGGGCTCCACATTTATTTTGCATATTCCCTTTTCCCAGGGAACTTTGCACTCGGATTGCTGTGTTGAGACTCTTAAGTGAGGCTCTGCGGTGTTTTTGTAGCTGGTCTCCCTGAGGAGATCAGCTATTGTTGTGTTTGGGTGGTCTCCGAGGCATTGCTCCCGGTTAGCCAGAATCCTACTCTGCACTGATGAGGGGCAACACCCCGAAACAGCTGTCTGTGGATGGATAACTGGCTTAGGTTTTCCCCTTCACATCCTTATAAGCTTGTAAAAAGCGGGATCTTGACATAGTGGCCACTTAATATGGTGGATTTGGTGATCTCTGTAATGGAGACACCACTTTGCTTAGTTTTCCTTCCTTTGAGGGATATCTCGGCTTTCATTGTGTTGTAGACCCATAACTGGGGCTCCACATTTATTTTGCATATTCCCTTTTCCCAGGAATTTTGCACTCGGATTGCTGTGTTGAGACTCTTAAGTGTGGCTCCGCTGTGCTTTTTTGTAGCTGGTCTCCCTGAGGAGATCAGCTATTGTTGTGTTTGGGTGGTCTCCGAGGCATTGCTCCCGGTTAGCCAGAATCCTACTCCGCACTGATGAGGGGCAACACCTCGAAACAGCTGTCTGTGGATGGATAACTGGCTTAGGTTTTCCCGTCACATGCTTAAAGCTTGTAAAAAAAGTCGGGATCTTCACATAGGGCCACTTAATATGGTGGATTTGGTGATCTCTGTAATGGAGACACCCCTTTGCTTAGTTTTCCTTCCTTTGAGGGATATCTGGCTTTCATTGTGTTGTAGACCCATAACTGGGGCTCCACATTTATTTTGCATATTCCCTTTTCCCAGGGAACTTTGCACTTCGGATTGCTGTGTTGAGACTCTTAAGTGAGGCTCCGCAGTGTTTTTGTAGCTGGTCTCCCTGAGGAGATCAGCTATTGTTGTGTTTGGGTGGTCTCCGAGGCATTGCTCCGGTTAGCCAGAATCCTACTCCGCACTGATGAGTGGCAACACCACGAAACAGCTGTCTGTGGATGGATAACTGGCTTAGGTTTTCCCGTCACATCCTTAAAGCTTGTAAAAAAGCGGGATCTTGACATAGGGGCCACTTAATATGGTGGATTTGGTGATCTCTGTAATGGAGACACCCCTTTGCGTTGTTTTCCTTCCTTTGAGGGATATCTGGCTTTCATTGTGTTGTAGACCCATAACTGGGGCTCCACATTTATTTTGCATATTCCCTTTTCCCAGGGAACTTTGCACTTCGGATTGCTGTGTTGAGACTCTTAAGTGAGGCTCCGCGGTGTTTTGTAGCTGGTCTCCCTGAGGAGATCAGCTATTGTTGTGTTTGGGTGGTCTCCGAGGCATTGCTCCCGGTTAGCCAGAATCCTACTTGCACTGATGAGGGGCATCACCCGAAACAGCTATCTGTGGATGGATAACTGGCTTAGGTTTTCCCCGTCACATCCTTAAAGCTTGTAAAAAAAGCGGGATCTTGACATAGTGGCCGCTTAATATGGTGGATTTGGTGATCTCTGTAATGGAGACACCCTTTTGCTTGGTTTTCCTTCCTTTGAGGGATATCTGGCTTTCATTGTGTTGTAGACCCATAACTGGTGCTCCACATTTATTTTGCATATTCCCTTTTCCCAGGGAACTTTGCACTTCGGATTGCTGTGTTGAGACTCTTAAGTGAGGCTCTGCGGTGTTTTGTAGCTGGTCTCCCTGAGGAGATCAGCTATTGTTGTGTTTGGGTGGTCTCCGAGGCATTGCTCCTGGTTAGCCAGAATCCTACTCCGCACTGATGAGAGGCAACACCCGAAACAGCTGTTTGTGGATGGATAACTGGCTTAGGTTTTCCCTTCACATCCTTAAAGCTTGTAAAAAGCGGGATCTTGACATAGGGGCCACTTAATATGGTGGATTTGGTGATCTCTGTAATGGAGACACCCCTTTGCTTGGTTTTCCTTCCTTTGAGGGATATCTGGCTTTCATTGTGTTGTAGACCCATAACTGGTGCTCCACATTTATTTTGCATATTCCCTTTTCCCAGGGAACTTTGCACTTCGGATTGCTGTGTTGAGACTCTTAAGTGAGGCTCCGCGGTGTTTTTGTAGCTGGTCTCCTGAGGAGATCAGCTATTGTTGTGTTTGGGTGGTCTCCGAGGCATTGCTCCCGGTTAGCCAGAATCCTACTCCGCACTGATGAGGGGCAACACCCGAAACAGCTGTCTGTGGATGGATAACTGGCTTAGGTTTTCCCGTCACATCCTTAAAGCTTGTAAAAAAGCGGGATCTTGACATAGGGGCCACTTAATATGGTGGATTTGGTGATCTCTGTAATGGAGACACCCTTTGCTTGGTTTTCCTTCCTTTGAGGGATATCTGGCTTTCATTGTGTTGTAGACCCATAACTGGGGCTCCACATTTATTTTGCATATTCCCTTTCCCAGGGAACTTTGCACTTCGGATTGCTGTGTTGAGACTCTTAAGTGAGGCTCCGCGGTGTTTTTGTAGCTGGTCTCCTGAGGAGATCAGCTATTGTTGTGTTTGGGTGGTCTCCGAGGCATTGCTCCCGGTTAGCCAGAATCCTACTCCGCACTGATGAGTGGCAACACCCGAAACAGCTGTCTGTGGATGGATAACTGGCTTAGGTTTTCCCGTCACATCCTTAAAGCTTGTAAAAAAGCGGGATCTTGACATAGGGGCCACTTAATATGGTGGATTTGGTGATCTCTGTAATGGAGACACCCCTTTGCTTGGTTTTCCTTCCTTTGAGGGATATCTGGCTTTCATTGTGTTGTAGACCCATAACTGGGGCTCCACATTTATTTTGCATATTCCCTTTTCCCAGGGAACTTTGCACTTCGGATTGCTGTGTTGAGACTCTTAAGTGAGGCTCCGCGGTGTTTTTTGTAGCTGGTCTCCTGAGGAGATCAGCTATTGTTGTGTTTGGGTGGTCTCCGAGGCATTGCTCCCGGTTAGCCAGAATCCTACTCCGCACTGATGAGGGGCAACACCCGAAACAGCTGTCTGTGGATGGATAACTGGCTTAGGTTTTCCCGTCACATCCTTAAAGCTTGTAAAAAAGCGGGATCTTGACATAGGGGCCACTTAATATGGTGGATTTGGTGATCTCTGTAATGGAGACACCCCTTTGCTTGGTTTTCCTTCCTTTGAGGGATATCTGGCTTTCATTGTGTTGTAGACCCATAACTGGGGCTCCACATTTATTTTGCATATTCCCTTTTCCCAGGGAACTTTGCACTTCGGATTGCTGTGTTGAGACTCTTAAGTGAGGCTCCGCGGTGTGTTTGTAGCTGGTCTCCCTGAGGAGATCAGCTATTGTTGTGTTTGGGTGGTCTCCGAGGCATTGCTCCCGGTTAGCCAGAATCCTACTCCGCACTGATGAGGGGCAACACCTCGAAACAGCTGTCTGTGGATGGATAACTGGCTTAGGTTTTCCCGTCACATCCTTAAAGCTTGTAAAAAAGCGGGATCTTGACATAGGGGCCACTTAATATGGTGGATTTGGTGATCTCTGTAATGGAGACACCCCTTTGCTTGGTTTTCCTTCCTTTGAGGGATATCTGGCTTTCATTGTGTTGTAGACCCATAACTGGGGCTCCACATTTATTTTGCATATTCCCTTTTCCCAGGGAACTTTGCACTTCGGATTGCTGTGTTGAGACTCTTAAGTGAGGCTCCGCAGTGTTTTTTGTAGCTGGTCTCCTGAGGAGATCAGCTATTGTTGTGTTTGGGTGGTCTCCGAGGCATTGCTCCCGGTTAGCCAGAATCCTACTCTGCACTGATGAGGGCAACACCTCGAAACAGCTGTCTGTGGATGGATAACTGGCTTAGGTTTTCCCCGTCACATCCTTAAAGCTTGTAAAAAGCGGGATCTTGACATAGGGGCCACTTAATATGGTGGATTTGGTGATCTCTGTAATGGAGACACCCCTTTGCTTGGTTTTCCTTCCTTTGAGGGATATCTGGCTTTCATTGTGTTGTAGACCCATAACTGGGGCTCCACATTTATTTTGCATATTCCCTTTTCCCAGGGAACTTTGCACTTCGGATTGCTGTGTTGAGACTCTTAAGTGAGGCTCCGCGAGTGTTTTTGTAGCTGGTCTCCCTGAGGAGATCAGCTATTGTTGTGTTTGGGTGGTCTCCGAGGCATTGCTCCCGGTTAGCCAGAATCCTACTCTGCACTGATGAGGGGCAACACCCGAAACAGCTGTCTGTGGATGGATAACTGGCTTAGGTTTTCCCCGTCACATCCTTAAAGCTTGTAAAAAAGCGGGATCTTGACATAGGGGCCACTTAATATGGTGGATTTGGTGATCTCTGTAATGGAGACACCACTTTGCTTGGTTTTCCTTCCTTTGAGGGATATCTGGCTTTCATTGTGTTGTAGACCCATAACTGGGGCTCCACATTTATTTTGCATATTCCCTTTTCCCAGGGAACTTTGCACTTCGGATTGCTGTGTTGAGACTCTTAAGTGAGGCTCCGCGGTGTTTTTGTAGCTGGTCTCCCTGAGGAGATCAGCTATTGTTGTGTTTGGGTGGTCTCCGAGGCATTGCTCCCGGTTAGCCAGAATCCTACTCCGCACTGATGAGGGACAACACCCGAAACAGCTGTCTGTGGATGGATAACTGGCTTAGGTTTTCCCGTCACATCCTTAAAGCTTGTAAAAAGCGGGATCTTGACATAGGGGCCACTTAATATGGTGGATTTGGTGATCTCTGTAATGGAGACACCCCTTTGCTTGGTTTTCCTTCCTTTGAGGGATATCTGGCTTTCATTGTGTTGTAGACCCATAACTGGGGCTCCACATTTATTTTGCATATTTCCTTTTCCCAGGGAACTTTGCACTTCGGATTGCTGTGTTGAGACTCTTAAGTGAGGCTCCGCGGTGTTTTGTAGCTGGTCTCCCTGAGGAGATCAGCTATTGTTGTGTTTGGGTGGTCTCCGAGGCATTGCTCCCGGTTAGCCAGAATCCTACTCTGCACTGATGAGGGACAACACCCCGAAACAGCTGTCTGTGGATGGATAACTGGCTTAGGTTTTCCCGTCACATCCTTAAAGCTTGTAAAAAAGCGGGATCTTGACATAGGGGCCACTTAATATGGTGGATTTGGTGATCTCTGTAATGGAGACACCACTTTGCTTGGTTTTCCTTCCTTTGAGGGATATCTGGCTTTCATTGTGTTGTAGACCCATAACTGGGGCTCCACATTTATTTTGCATATTCCCTTTTCCCAGGGAACTTTGCACTTCGGATTGCTGTGTTGAGACTCTTAAGTGAGGCTCTGTGGTGTTTTGTAGCTGGTCTCCTGAGGAGATCAGCTATTGTTGTGTTTGGGTGGTCTCCGAGGCATTGCTCCCGGTTAGCCAGAATCCTACTCCGCACTGATGAGGGACAACACCCCGAAACAGCTGTCTGTGGATGGATAACTGGCTTAGGTTTTCCCCGTCACATCCTTAAAGCTTGTAAAAAGCGGGATCTTGACATAGGGGCCACTTAATATGGTGGATTTGGTGATCTCTGTAATGGAGACACCTCTTTGCTTGGTTTTCCTTCCTTTGAGGGATATCTGGCTTTCATTGTGTTGTAGACCCATAACTGGGGCTCCACATTTATTTTGCATATTCCCTTTTCCCAGGGAACTTTGCACTTCGGATTGCTGTGTTGAGACTCTTAAGTGAGGCTCCGCGGTGTTTTTGTAGCTGGTCTCCCTGAGGAGATCAGCTATTGTTGTGTTTGGGTGGTCTCCGAGTCATTGCTCCCGGTTAGCCAGAATCCTACTCCGCACTGATGAGGGCAACACCCCGAAACAGCTGTCTGTGGATGGATAACTGGCTTAGGTTTTCCCCGTCACATCCTTAAAGCTTGTAAAAAGCGGGATCTTGACATAGGGCCACTTAATATGGTGGATTTGGTGATCTCTGTAATGGAGACACCCCTTTGCTTGGTTTTCCTTCCTTTGAGGGATATCTGGCTTTCATTGTGTTGTAGACCCATAACTGGGGCTCCACATTTATTTTGCATATTCCCTTTTCCCAGGGAACTTTGCACTTCGGATTGCTGTGTTGAGACTCTTAAGTGAGGCTCCGCAGTGTTTTTGTAGCTGGTCTCCCTGAGGAGATCAGCTATTGTTGTGTTTGGGTGGTCTCAGAGGCATTGCTCCCAGTTAGCCAGAATCCTACTCCTCACTGATGAGGGGCAACACATCGAAACAGCTGTCTGTGGATGGATAACTGGCTTAGGTTTTCCCCGTCACATCCTTAAAGCTTGCAAAAAGCGGGATCTTGACATAGGGGCCACTTAATATGGTGGATTTGGTGATCTCTGTAATGGAGACACCCCTTTGCTTGGTTTTCCTTCCTTTGAGGGATATCTGGCTTTCATTGTGTTGTAGACCCATAACTGGGGCTCCACATTTATTTTGCATATTCCCTTTTCCCAGGGAACTTTGCACTTCGGATTGCTGTGTTGAGACTCTTACGTGAGGCTCTGTGGTGTTTTTGTAGCTGGTCTCCCTGAGGAGATCAGCTATTGTTGTGTTTGGGTGGTCTCCGAGGCATTGCTCCCGGTTAGCCAGAATCCTACTCTGCACTGATGAGGGCAACACCCGAAACAGCTATCTGCGGATGGATAACTGGCTTAGGTTTTCCCCGTCACATCCTTAAAGCTTGTAAAAAAGCGGGATCTTGACATAGGGGCCACTTAATATGGTGGATTTGGAGATCTCTGTAATGGAGACACCTCTTTGCTTGGTTTTCCTTCCTTTGAGGGATATCTTGCTTTCATTGTGTTGTAGACCCATAACTGGGGCTCCACATTTATTTTGCATATTTCCTTTTCCCAGGGAACTTTGCACTTCGGATTGCTGTGTTGAGACTCTTAAGTGAGGCTCCGCGGTGTTTTTGTAGCTGGTCTCCCTGAGGAGATCAGCTATTGTTGTGTTTGGATGGTCCCCGAGTCATTGCTCCCGGTTAGACAGAATCCTACTCCGCACTGATGAGGGACAACACCCGAAACAGCTGTCTGTGGATGGATAACTGGCTTCGGTTTTCCCCGTCACATACTTAAAGCTTGTAAAAAGCGGGATCTTGACATAGGGGCCACTTAATATGGTGGATTTGGTGATCTCTGTAATGGAGACACCACTTTGCTTGGTTTTCCTTCCTTTTAGGGATATCTGGCTTTCATTGTGTTGTAGACCCATAACTGGGGCTCCACATTTATTTTGCATATTCCCTTTTCCCAGGGAACTTTGCACTTCGGCTTGCTGTGTTGAGACTCTTAAGTAAGGCTCTGTGGTGTTTTTGTAGCTGGTCTCCTGAGGAGATCAGCTATTGTTGTGTTTGGGTGGTCTCCGAGGCATTGCACCCGGTTAGCCAGAATCCTACTCTGCACTGATGAGGGACAACACCCCGAAACAGCTGTCTGTGGATGGATAACTGGCTTAGGTTTTCCCGTCACATCCTTAAAGCTTGTAAAAAAAGCGGGATCTTGACATAGGGGCCACTTAATATGGTGGATTTGGAGATCTCTGTAATGGAGACACCTCTTTGCTTGGTTTTCCTTCCTTTGAGGGATATCTTGCTTTCATTGTGTTGTAGACCCATAACTGGGGCTCCACATTTATTTTGCATATTTCCTTTTCCCAGGGAACTTTGCACTTCGGATTGCTGTGTTGAGACTCTTAAGTGAGGCTCCGCGGTGTTTTTGTAGCTGGTCTCCCTGAGGAGATCAGCTATTGTTGTGTTTGGATGGTCCCCGAGTCATTGCTCCCGGTTAGACAGAATTCTACTCCGCACTGATGAGGGACAACACCCCGAAACAGCTGTCTGTGGATGGATAACTGGCTTCGGTTTTCACCGTCACATACTTAAAGCTTGTAAAAAAAGCGGGATCTTGACATAGGGGCCACTTAATATGGTGGATTTGGTGATCTCAATAATTTAGACACCCATTTGCTTGGTTTTCCTTCCTTTGAGGGATATCTGTCTTTCATTATGTTGTAGACCCTTAACTGGGGCTCCACATTTATTTTGCATATTCCCTTTTCCCAGGGAACTTTGCAATTCGGATTGCTGTGTTGAGACTCTTAAGTGAGGCACCGCAGTGTTTTTGTAGCTGGTCTCCCTGAGGAGATCAGCTATTGTTGTGTTTGGGTGGTCTCCGAGGCATTGCTCTAGGTTAGCCAGAATCCTACTCCGCACTGATGAGGGGCAACACCCCGAAACAGCTGTCTGTGGATGGATAACTGGCATAGGTTTTCCCCGTCACATCCTTCAATCTTGTAAAAAAAGCGGGATCTTGACATAGGGGCCACTTAATATGGTGGATTTGGTGATCTCTGTAATGGAGACACCCCTTTGCTTGGTTATCCTTCCTTTGAGGGATATCTGGCTTTCTTGGGTCTCCACATTTATTTTGCATATTCCATTTTCCCAGGGAACTTTGCACTTTGGATTGCTGTGTTGAGACTCTTAAGTGAGGCTCCGCGGTGTTTTTTGTAGCTGGTCTCCCTGAGGAGATAAGCTATTGTTGTGTTTGGATGGTCTCCGAGGCATTGTTCCCGGTTAGCCAGAAACCAACTCCTCAATGATGATGGGCAACACATCGAAACAGCTGTCTGTGGATGGATAACTGGCTTAGGTTTTCCCCGTCACATCCTTAAAGCTTGCAAAAAAAGCGGGATCTTGACATAGGGGCCACTTAATATGGTGGATTTGGAGATCTCTGTAATGGAGACACCTCTTTGCTTGGTTTTCCTTCCTTTGAGGGATATCTGGCTTTCATTTTGTTGTAGACCCATAACTGGGGCTCCACATTTATTTTGCATATCTCCTTTTCCCAGGGAACTTTGCACTTCGGATTGCTGTGTTGAGACTCTTAAGTGAGGCTCCGCGGTGTTTTTGTAGCTGGTCTCCTGAGGAGATCAGCTATTGTTGTGTTTGGGTGGTCTCCGAGGCATTGCTCCCGGTTAGCCAGAATCCTACTCCGCACTGATGAGGGCAACACCCTGAAACAGCTGTCTGTGGATGGATAACTGGCTTAGGTTTTCCCCGTCACATCCTTAAAGCTTGTAAAAAAGCGGGATCTTGACATAGGGGCCACTTAATATGGTGGATTTGGTGATCTCTGTAATGGAGACACCCTTTGCTTGGTTTTCCTTCCTTTGAGGGATATCTGGCTTTCATTGTGTTGTAGACCCATAACTGGGGCTCCACATTTATTTTGCATATTCCCTTTTCCCAGGGAACTTTGCACTTCGGATTGCTGTGTTGAGACTCTTAAGTGAGGCTCTGCGGTGTTTTTGTAGCTGGTCTCCCTGAGGAGATCAGCTATTGTTGTGTTTGGGTGGTCTCCGAGGCATTGCTCCCGGTTAGCCAGAATCCTACTCCGCACTGATGAGGGGCAACACCCCGAAACAGCTGTCTGTGGATGGATAACTGGCTTAGGTTTTCCCGTCACATCCTTAAAGCTTGTAAAAAAGCGGGATCTTGACATAGTGGCCACTTAATATGGTGGATTTGGTGATCTCTGTAATGGAGACACCCCTTTGCTTGGTTTTCCTTCCTTTGAGGGATATCTGGCTTTCATTGTGTTGTAGACCCATAACTGGGGCTCCACATTTATTTTGCATATTCCCTTTTCCCAGGGAACTTTGCACTTCGGATTGCTGTGTTGAGACTCTTAAGTGAGGCTCCGCGGTGTTTTTGTAGCTGGTCTCCTGAGGAGATCAGCTATTGTTGTGTTTGGGTGGTCTCCGAGGCATTGCTCCCGGTTAGCCAGAATCCTACTCCGCACTGATGAGGGCAACACCTCGAAACAGCTGTCTGTGGATGGATAACTGGCTTAGGTTTTCCCCGTCACATCCTTAAAGCTTGTAAAAAAGCGGGATCTTGACATAGGGGCCACTTAATATGGTGGATTTGGTGATCTCTGTAATGGAGACACCCTTTGCTTGGTTTTCCTTCCTTTGAGGGATATCTGGCTTTCATTGTGTTGTAGACCCATAACTGGGGCTCCACATTTATTTTGCATATTCCCTTTTCCCAGGGAACTTTGCACTCGGATTGCTGTGTTGAGACTCTTAAGTGAGGCTCCGCGGTGTTTTTGTAGCTGGTCTCCCTGAGGAGATCAGCTATTGTTGTGTTTGGGTGGTCTCCGAGGCATTGCTCCCGGTTAGCCAGAATCCTACTCCGCACTGATGAGGGCAACACCTCGAAACAGCTGTCTGTGGATGGATAACTGGCTTAGGTTTTCCCGTCACATCCTTAAAGCTTGTAAAAAAGCGGGATCTTGACATAGGGGCCACTTAATATGGTGGATTTGGTGATCTCTGTAATGGAGACACCCCTTTGCTTGGTTTTCCTTCCTTTGAGGGATATCTGGCTTTCATTGTGTTGTAGACCCATAACTGGGGCTCCACATTTATTTTGCATATTCCCTTTTCCCAGGGAACTTTGCACTTCGGATTGCTGTGTTGAGACTCTTAAGTGAGGCTCCGCTGTGTTTTTGTAGCTGGTCTCCTGAGGAGATCAGCTATTGTTGTGTTTGGGTGGTCTCCGAGGCATTGCTCCCGGTTAGCCAGAATCCTACTCCGCACTGATGAGGGGCAACACCCGAAACAGCTGTCTGTGGATGGATAACTGGCTTAGGTTTTCCCCGTCACATCCTTAAAGCTTGTAAAAAAGCGGGATCTTGACATAGGGGCCACTTAATATGGTGGATTTGGTGATCTCTGTAATGGAGACACCCCTTTGCTTGGTTTTCCTTCCTTTGAGGGATATCTGGCTTTCATTGTGTTGTAGACCCATAACTGGGGCTCCACATTTATTTTGCATATTCCCTTTTCCCAGGGAACTTTGCACTTCGGCTTGCTGTGTTGAGACTCTTAAGTGAGGCTCCGCTGTGTTTTTGTAGCTGGTCTCCCTGAGGAGATCAGCTATTGCTGTGTTTGGTTGGTCTCCGAGGCATTGCTCCCGGTTAGCCAGATTCCTACTCCGCACTGATGAGGGGCAACACCCCGAAACAGCTGTCTGTGGATGGATAACTGGCTTAGGTTTTCCCCGTCACATCCTTAAAGCTTGTAAAAAAGCGGGATCTTGACATAGGGGCCACTTAATATGGTGGATTTGGTGATCTCTGTAATGGAGACACCCCTTTGCTTGGTTTTCCTTCCTTTGAGGGATATCTGGCTTTCATTGTGTTGTAGACCCATAACTGGGGCTCCACATTTATTTTGCATATTCCCTTTTCCCAGGGAACTTTGCACTTCGGATTGCTGTGTTGAGACTCTTAAGTGAGGCTCCGCGGTGTTTTTGTAGCTGGTCTCCCTGAGGAGATCAGCTATTGTTGTGTTTGGGTGGTCTCCGAGGCATTGCTCCCGGTTAGCCAGAATCCTACTCCGCACTGATGAGGGGCAACACCTCGAAACAGCTGTCTGTGGATGGATAACTGGCTTAGGTTTTCCCCGTCACATCCTTAAAGCTTGTAAAAAAGCGGGATCTTGACATAGGGGCCACTTAATATGGTGGATTTGGTGATCTCTGTAATGGAGACACCTCTTTGCTTGGTTTTCCTTCCTTTGAGGGATATCTGGCTTTCATTGTGTTGTAGACCCATAACTGGGGCTCCACATTTATTTTGCATATTCCCTTTTCCCAGGGAACTTTGCACTTCGGATTGCTGTGTTGAGACTCTTAAGTGAGGCTCCGCGGTGTTTTTGTAGCTGGTCTCCCTGAGGAGATCAGCTATTGTTGTGTTTGGGTGGTCTCCGAGGCATTGCTCCCGGTTAGCCAGAATCCTACTCCGCACTGATGAGGGCAACACCCCGAAACAGCTGTCTGTGGATGGATAACTGGCTTAGGTTTTCCCCGTCACATCCTTAAAGCTTGTAAAAAAGCGGGATCTTGACATAGGGGCCACTTAATATGGTGGATTTGGTGATCTCTGTAATGGAGACACCACTTTGCTTGGTTTTCCTTCCTTTGAGGGATATCTGGCTTTCATTGTGTTGTAGACCCATAACTGGGGCTCCACATTTATTTTGCATATTCCCTTTTCCCAGGGAACTTTGCACTTCGGATTGCTGTGTTGAGACTCTTAAGTGAGGCTCCGCGGTGTTTTTGTAGCTGGTCTCCTGAGGAGATCAGCTATTGTTGTGTTTGGGTGGTCTCCGAGGCATTGCTCCCGGTTAGCCAGAATCCTACTCTGCACTGATGAGGGACAACACCTCGAAACAGCTGTCTGTGGATGGATAACTGGCTTAGGTTTTCCCGTCACATCCTTAAAGCTTGTAAAAAAAAGCGGGATCTTGACATAGGGGCCACTTAATATGGTGGATTTGGTGATCTCTGTAATGGAGACACCTCTTTGCTTGGTTTTCCTTCCTTTGAGGGATATCTGGCTTTCATTGTGTTGTAGACCCATAACTGGGGCTCCACATTTATTTTGCATATTTCCTTTTCCCAGGGAACTTTGCACTTCGGATTGCTGTGTTGAGACTCTTAAGTGAGGCTCCGCGGTGTTTTTGTAGCTGGTCTCCCTGAGGAGATCAGCTATTGTTGTGTTTGGGTGGTCTCCGAGGCATTGCTCCCGGTTAGACAGAATCCTACTCCGCACTGATGAGGGACAACACCCGAAACAGCTGTCTGTGGATGGATAACTGGCTTCGGTTTTCACCGTCACATACTTAAAGCTTGTAAAAAGCGGGATCTTGACATAGGGGCCACTTAATATGGTGGATTTGGTGATCTCTGTAATGGAGACACCCTTTGCTTGGTTTTCCTTCCTTTGAGGGATATCTGGCTTTCATTGTGTTGTAGACCCATAACTGGGGCTCCACATTTATTTTGCATATTCCCTTTTCCCAGGGAACTTTGCACTTCGGATTGCTGTGTTGAGACTCTTAAGTGAGGCTCCGCAGTGTTTTGTAGCTGGTCTCCCTGAGGAGATCAGCTATTGTTGTGTTTGGGTGGTCTCCGAGGCATTGCTCCCGGATAGCCAGAATCATATCTCTGCACTGATGAGGGCAATACCTCGAAACAGCTGTCTGTGGATGTATAACTGGCTTAGGTTTTCCCCGTCACATCTTTAAAGCTTGTAAAAAAAGCGGGATCTTGACATAGGGGCCACTTAATATGGTGGATTTGGTGATCTCTGTAATGGAGACACCCCTTTGCTTGGTTTTCCTTCCTTTAAGGGATATCTGGCTTTCATTGTGTTGTAGACCCATAACTGGGGCTCCACATTTATTTTGCATATTCCCGTTTCCCAGGGAAACTTGCACTTTGGATTGCTGTGTTGAGACTCTTAAGAGAGGCACCGCAGTGTTTTTCGTAGCTGGTCTCCCTGAGGAGATCAGCTATTGTTGTGTTTGGGTGGTCTTAGAGGCATTGCTCCCAGTTAGCCAGAATCATACTCCTCACTGATGAGGGGCAACACATCGAAACAGCTGTCTGTGGATGGATAACTGGCTTAGGTTTTCCCCGTCACATCCTTAAAGCTTGCAAAAAAAGCGGGATCTTGACATGGGGGCCACTTAATATGGTGGATTTGGAGATCTCTGTAATGGAGACACCCCTTTGCTTGGTTTTCCTTCCTTTGAGTGATATCTGGCTTTCATTGTGTTGTAGACCCATAACTGGGGCTCCACATTTATTTTGCATATCTCCTTTTCCCAGGGAACTTTGCACTTCGGAATGCTGTGTTGAGACTCATAAGTGAGGCTCTGTGGTGTTTTTTGTAGCTGGTCTCCCTGAGGAGATCAGCTATTGTTGTGTTTGGGTGGTCTCCGAGGCATTGATCCCGGTTAGCCAGAATCCTACTCTGCACTGATGAGGGGCAACACCCCGAAACAGCTATCTGCGGATGGATAACTGGCTTAGGTTTTCCCCGTCACATCCTTAAAGCTTGTAAAAAAAGCGGGATCTTGACATAGGGGCCACTTAATATGGTGGATTTGGAGATCTCTGTAATGGAGACACCTCTTTGCTTGGTTTTCCTTCCTTTGAGGGATATCTTGCTTTCATTGTGTTGTAGACCCATAACTGGGGCTCCACATTTATTTTGCATATTTCCTTTTCCCAGGGAACTTTGCACTTCGGATTGCTGTGTTGAGACTCTTAAGTGAGGCTCCGCGGTGTTTTTGTAGCTGGTCTCCCTGAGGAGATCAGCTATTGTTGTGTTTGGATGGTCCCCGAGTCATTGCTCCCGGTTAGACAGAATCCTACTCCGCACTGATGAGGGACAACACCCCGAAACAGCTGTCTGTGGATGGATAACTGGCTTCGGTTTTCCCCGTCACATACTTAAAGCTTGTAAAAAAGCGGGATCTTGACATAGGGGCCACTTAATATGGTGGATTTGGTGATCTCTGTAATGGAGACACCACTTTGCTTGGTTTTCCTTCCTTTTAGGGATATCTGGCTTTCATTGTGTTGTAGACCCATAACTGGGGCTCCACATTTATTTTGCATATTCCCTTTTCCCAGGGAACTTTGCACTTCGGCTTGCTGTGTTGAGACTCTTAAGTAAGGCTCTGTGGTGTTTTTGTAGCTGGTCTCCCTGAGGAGATCAGCTATTGTTGTGTTTGGGTGGTCTCCGAGGCATTGCACCCGGTTAGCCAGAATCCTACTCTGCACTGATGAGGGACAACACCCCGAAACAGCTGTCTGTGGATGGATAACTGGCTTAGGTTTTCCCCGTCACATCCTTAAAGCTTGTAAAAAAGCGGGATCTTGACATAGGGGCCACTTAATATGGTGGATTTGGAGATCTCTGTAATGGAGACACCTCTTTGCTTGGTTTTCCTTCCTTTGAGGGATATCTGGCTTTCATTGTGTTGTAGACCCATAACTGGGGCTCCACATTTATTTTGCATATTTCCTTTTCCCAGGGAACTTTGCACTTCGGATTGCTGTGTTGAGACTCTTAAGTGAGGCTCCGCGGTGTTTTTGTAGCTGGTCTCCCTGAGGAGATCAGCTATTGTTGTGTTTGGATGGTCTCCGAGGCATTGCTCCCGGTTAGCCAGAATCCTACTCCGCACTGATGAGGGGCAACACCTCGAAACAGCTGTCTGTGGATGGATAACTGGCTTAGGTTTTCCCCGTCACATCCTTAAAGCTTGTAAAAAAGCGGGATCTTGACATAGGGGCCACTTAATATGGTGGATTTGGTGATCTCTGTAATGGAGACACCCCTTTGCTTGGTTTTCCTTCCTTTGAGGGATATCTGGCTTTCATTGTGTTGTAGACCCATAACTGGGGCTCCACATTTATTTTGCATATTCCCTTTTCCCAGGGAACTTTGCACTTCGGATTGCTGTGTTGAGACTCTTAAGTGAGGCTCCGCGGTGTTTTTTGTAGCTGGTCTCCCTGAGGAGATCAGCTATTGTTGTGTTTGGGTCGTCCCCGAGTCATTGCTCCCGGTTAGCCAGAATCCTACTCCGCACTGATGAGAGGCAACACCCTGAAACAGCTGTCTGTGGATGGATAACTGGCTTAGGTTTTCCCCGTCACATCCTTAAAGCTTGTAAAAAAAGCGGGATCTTGACATAGGGGCCACTTAATATGGTGGATTTGGTGATCTCTGTAATGGAGACACCCCTTTGCTTGGTTTTCCTTCCTTTGAGGGATATCTGGCATTCATTGTGTTGTAGACCCATAACTGGGGCTCCACATTTGTTTTGCATATTCCCTTTTCTCATGGAACTTTGCACTTCGGCTTGCTGTGTTGAGACTCTTAAGTGAGGCTCCGCTGTGTTTTTTGTAGCTGGTCTCCCTGAGGAGATCAGCTATTGCTGTGTTTCGTTTTTCTCCGAGGCATTGCTCTCGGTTAGCCAGATTCCTACTCCGCACTGATGAGGGGCAACACCCCGAAACAGCTGTCTGTGGATGTATAACTGGCTTAGGTTTTCCCCGTCACATCCTTAAAGCTTGTAAAAAAAGCGGGATCTTGACATAGGGGCCACTTAATATGGTGGATTTGGTGATCTCTGTAATGGAGACACCCCTTTGCTTGGTTTTCCTTCCTTTTAGGGATATCTGGCATTCATTGTGTTGTAGACCCATAACTGGGGCTCCACATTTATTTTGCATATTCCCTTTTCCCAGGGAACTTTGCACTTCGGCTTGCTGTGTTGAGACTCTTAAGTAAGGCTCTGTGGTGTTTTTTGTAGCTGGTCTCCCTGAGGAGATCAGCTATTGTTGTGTTTGGGTGGTCTACGAGGCATTGCACCCGGTTAGCCAGAATCCTACTCTGCACTGATGAGGGACAACACCCCGAAACAGCTGTCTGTGGATGGATAACTGGCTTAGGTTTTCCCCGTCACATAATTAAAGCTTGTAAAAAAAAGCGGGATCTTGACATAGGGGCCACTTAATATGGTGGATTTGGAGATCTCTGTAATGGAGACACCTCTTTGCTTGGTTTTCCTTCCTTTGAGGGATATCTGGCTTTCATTGTGTTGTAGACCCATAACTGGGGCTCCACATTTATTTTGCATATTTCCTTTTCCCAGGGAACTTTGCACTTCGGATTGCTGTGTTGAGACTCTTAAGTGAGGCTCCGCGGTGTTTTTGTAGCTGGTCTCCCTGAGGAGATCAGCTATTGTTGTGTTTGGATGGTCCCCGAGTCATTGCTCCCGGTTAGCCAGAATTCTACTCCGCACTGATGAGGGACAACACCCGAAACAGCTGTCTGTGGATGGATAACTGGCTTCGGTTTTCACCGTCACATACTTAAAGCTTGTAAAAAAAGCGGGATCTTGACATAGGGGCCACTTAATATGGTGGATTTGGTGATCTCAATAATTTAGACACCCATTTGCTTGGTTTTCCTTCCTTTGAGGGATATCTGTCTTTCATTATGTTGTAGACCCTTAACTGGGGCTCCACATTTATTTTGCATATTCCCTTTTCCCAGGGAACTTTGCAATTCGGATTGCTGTGTTGAGACTCTTAAGTGAGGCTCCGCGGTGTTTTTTGTAGCTGGTCTCCCTGAGGAGATCAGCTATTGTTGTGTTTTGGTGGTCTACGAGGCATTGCACCCGGTTAGCCAGAATCCTACTCTGCACTGATGAGGGACAACACCCCGAAACAGCTGTCTGTGGATGGATAACTGGCTTAGGTTTTCCCCGTCACATCCTTAAAGCTTGTAAAAAGCGGGATCTTGACATAGGGGCCACTTAATATGGTGGATTTGGTGATCTCTGTAATGGAGACACCCCTTTGCTTGGTTTTCCTTCCTTTGAGGGATATCTGGCTTTCATTGTGTTGTAGACCCATAACTGGGGCTCCACATTTATTTTGCATATTCCCTTTTCCCAGGGAACTTTGCACTTCGGATTGCTGTGTTGAGACTCTTAAGTGAGGCTCCGCTGTGTTTTTGTAGCTGGTCTCCCTGAGGAGATCAGCTATTGTTGTGTTTGGATGGTCTCCGAGTCATTGCTCCCGGTTAGCCAGAATCCTACTCCGCACTGATGAGGGACAACACCCCGAAACAGCTGTCTGTGGATGGATAACTGGCTTAGGTTTTCCCGTCACATCCTTAAAGCTTGTAAAAAAGCGGGATCTTGACATAGGGGCCACTTAATATGGTGGATTTGGTGATCTCTGTAATGGAGACACCCATTTGCTTGGTTTTCCTTCCTTTGAGGGATATCTGGCTTTCATTGTGTTGTAGACCCATAACTGGGGCTCCACATTTATTTTGCATATTCCCTTTTCCCAGGGAACTTTGCACTTCGGATTGCTGTGTTGAGACTCTTAAGTGAGGCTCCGCGGTGTTTTTGTAGCTGGTCTCCCTGAGGAGATCAGCTATTGTTGTGTTTGGGTGGTCTCCGAGGCATTGCTCCAGGTTAGCCAGAATCCTACTCCGCACTGATGAGGGGCAACACCCGAAACAGCTGTCTGTGGATGGATAACTGGCTTAGGTTTTCCCCGTCACATCCTTAAAGCTTGTAAAAAAGCGGGATCTTGACATAGGGGCCACTTAATATGGTGGATTTGGTGATCTCTGTAATGGAGACACCTCTTTGCTTGGTTTTCCTTCCTTTGAGGGATATCTGGCTTTCATTGTGTTGTAGACCCATAACTGGGGCTCCACATTTATTTTGCATATTCCCTTTTCCCAGGGAACTTTGCACTTCGGATTGCTGTGTTGAGACTCTTAAGTGAGGCTCCGCGGTGTTTTTGTAGCTGGTCTCCCTGAGGAGATCAGCTATTGTTGTGTTTGGGTGGTCTCCGAGGCATTGCTCCCGGTTAGCCAGAATCCTACTCCGCACTGATGAGGGGCAACACCTCGAAACAGCTGTCTGTGGATGGATAACTGGCTTAGGTTTTCCCCGTCACATCCTTAAAGCTTGTAAAAAAGCGGGATCTTGACATAGGGGCCACTTAATATGGTGGATTTGGTGATCTCTGTAATGGAGACACCCCTTTGCTTGGTTTTCCTTCCTTTGAGGGATATCTGGCTTTCATTGTGTTGTAGACCCATAACTGGGGCTCCACATTTATTTTGCATATTCCCTTTTCCCAGGGAACTTTGCACTTCGGATTGCTGTGTTGAGACTCTTAAGTGAGGCTCCGCGGTGTTTTTGTAGCTGGTCTCCCTGAGGAGATCAGCTATTGTTGTGTTTGGGTGGTCTCCGAGGCATTGCTCCCGGTTAGCCAGAATCCTACTCCGCACTGATGAGGGGCAACACCCTGAAACAGCTGTCTGTGGATGGATAACTGGCTTAGGTTTTCCCCGTCACATCCTTAAAGCTTGTAAAAAAGCGGGATCTTGACATAGGGGCCACTTAATATGGTGGATTTGGTGATCTCTGTAATGGAGACACCCCTTTGCTTGGTTTTCCTTCCTTTGAGGGATATCTGGCTTTCATTGTGTTGTAGACCCATAACTGGGGCTCCACATTTATTTTGCATATTCCCTTTTCCCAGGGAACTTTGCACTTCGGATTGCTGTGTTGAGACTCTTAAGTGAGGCTCCGCGGTGTTTTGTAGCTGGTCTCCCTGAGGAGATCAGCTATTGTTGTGTTTGGGTGGTCTCCGAGGCATTGCTCCCGGTTAGCCAGAATCCTACTCCGCACTGATGAGGGCAACACCCCGAAACAGCTGTCTGTGGATGGATAACTGGCTTAGGTTTTCCCCGTCACATCCTTAAAGCTTGTAAAAAAGCGGGATCTTGACATAGGGGCCACTTAATATGGTGGATTTGGTGATCTCTGTAATGGAGACACCCCTTTGCTTGGTTTTCCTTCCTTTGAGGGATATCTGGCTTTCATTGTGTTGTAGACCCATAACTGGGGCTCCACATTTATTTTGCATATTCCCTTTTCCCAGGGAACTTTGCACTTCGGATTGCTGTGTTGAGACTCTTAAGTGAGGCTCCGCGGTGTTTTTGTAGCTGGTCTCCCTGAGGAGATCAGCTATTGTTGTGTTTGGGTGGTCTCCGAGGCATTGCTCCCGGTTAGCCAGAATCCTACTCCGCACTGATGAGGGGCAACACCCTGAAACAGCTGTCTGTGGATGGATAACTGGCTTAGGTTTTCCCCGTCACATCCTTAAAGCTTGTAAAAAAGCGGGATCTTGACATAGGGGCCACTTAATATGGTGGATTTGGTGATCTCTGTAATGGAGACACCCCTTTGCTTAGTTTTCCTTCCTTTGAGGGATATCTGGCTTTCATTGTGTTGTAGACCCATAACTGGGGCTCCACATTTATTTTGCATATTCCCTTTTCCCAGGGAACTTTGCACTTCGGATTGCTGTGTTGAGACTCTTAAGTGAGGCTCCGCGGTGTTTTTGTAGCTGGTCTCCCTGAGGAGATCAGCTATTGTTGTGTTTGGGTGGTCTCCGAGGCATTGCTCCCGGTTAGCCAGAATCCTACTCCGCACTGATGAGGGGCAACACCCGAAACAGCTGTCTGTGGATGGATAACTGGCTTAGGTTTTCCCCGTCACATCCTTAAAGCTTGTAAAAAAAGCGGGATCTTGACATAGGGGCCACTTAATATGGTGGATTTGGTGATCTCTGTAATGGAGACACCCCTTTGCTTAGTTTTCCTTCCTTTGAGGGATATCTGGCTTTCATTGTGTTGTAGACCCATAACTGGGGCTCCACATTTATTTTGCATATTCCCTTTTCCCAGGGAACTTTGCACTTCGGATTGCTGTGTTGAGACTCTTAAGTGAGGCTCCGCGGTGTTTTTGTAGCTGGTCTCCCTGAGGAGATCAGCTATTGTTGTGTTTGGGTGGTCTCCGAGGCATTGCTCCCGGTTAGCCAGAATCCTACTCCGCACTGATGAGGGGCAACACCTCGAAACAGCTGTCTGTGGATGGATAACTGGCTTAGGTTTTCCCCGTCACATCCTTAAAGCTTGTAAAAAAGCGGGATCTTGACATAGGGGCCACTTAATATGGTGGATTTGGTGATCTCTGTAATGGAGACACCCCTTTGCTTGGTTTTCCTTCCTTTGAGGGATATCTGGCTTTCATTGTGTTGTAGACCCATAACTGGGGCTCCACATTTATTTTGCATATTCCCTTTTCCCAGCGAACTTTGCACTTCGGATTGCTGTGTTGAGACTCTTAAGTGAGGCTCCGCGGTGTTTTTGTAGCTGGTCTCCCTGAGGAGATCAGCTATTGTTGTGTTTGGGTGGTCTCCGAGGCATTGCTCCCGGTTAGCCAGAATCCTACTCCGCACTGATGAGGGGCAACACCCCGAAACAGCTATCTGTGGATGGATAACTGGCTTAGGTTTTCCCTGTCACATCCTTAAAGCTTGTAAAAAAGCGGGATCTTGACATAGGGGCCACTTAATATGGTGGATTTGGTGATCTCTGTAATGGAGACACCCTTTGCTTGGTTTTCCTTCCTTTGAGGGATATCTGGCTTTCATTGTGTTGTAGACCCATAACTGGGGCTCCACATTTATTTTGCATATTCCCTTTTCCCAGGGAACTTTGCACTTCGGATTGCTGTGTTGAGACTCTTAAGTGAGGCTCCGCGGTGTTTTTGTAGCTGGTCTCCCTGAGGAGATCAGCTATTGTTGTGTTTGGGTGGTCTCCGAGGCATTGCTCCCGGTTAGCCAGAATCCTACTCCGCACTGATGAGGGGCAACACCCCGAAACAGCTGTCTGTGGATGGATAACTGGCTTAGGTTTTCCCCGTCACATCCTTAAAGCTTGTAAAAAAGCGGGATCTTGACATAGGGGCCACTTAATATGGTGGATTTGGTGATCTCTGTAATGGAGACACCCTTTGCTTGGTTTTCCTTCCTTTGAGGGATATCTGGCTTTCATTGTGTTGTAGACCCATAACTGGGGCTCCACATTTATTTTGCATATTCCCTTTTCCCAGGGAACTTTGCACTTCGGATTGCTGTGTTGAGACTCTTAAGTGAGGCTCCGCGGTGTTTTTGTAGCTGGTCTCCCTGAGGAGATCAGCTATTGTTGTGTTTGGGTGGTCTCCGAGGCATTGCTCCTGGTTAGCCAGAATCCTACTCCGCACTGATGAGAGGCAACACCCCGAAACAGCTGTCTGTGGATGGATAACTGGCTTAGGTTTTCCCCGTCACATCCTTAAAGCTTGTAAAAAAGCGGGATCTTGACATAGGGGCCACTTAATATGGTGGATTTGGTGATCTCTGTAATGGAGACACCCCTTTGCTTGGTTTTCCTTCCTTTGAGGGATATCTGGCTTTCATTGTGTTGTAGACCCATAACTGGGGCTCCACATTTATTTTGCATATTCCCTTTTCCCAGGGAACTTTGCACTTCGGATTGCTGTGTTGAGACTCTTAAGTGAGGCTCCGCGGTGTTTTTGTAGCTGGTCTCCCTGAGGAGATCAGCTATTGTTGTGTTTGGGTGGTCTCCGAGGCATTGCTCCCGGTTAGCCAGAATCCTACTCCGCACTGATGAGGGGCAACACCCCGAAACAGCTGTCTGTGGATGGATAACTGGCTTAGGTTTTCCCCGTCACATCCTTAAAGCTTGTAAAAAAGCGGGATCTTGACATAGGGGCCACTTAATATGGTGGATTTGGTGATCTCTGTAATGGAGACACCCCTTTGCTTGGTTTTCCTTCCTTTGAGGGATATCTGGCTTTCATTGTGTTGTAGACCCATAACTGGGGCTCCACATTTATTTTGCATATTCCCTTTTCCCAGGGAACTTTGCACTTCGGATTGCTGTGTTGAGACTCTTAAGTGAGGCTCCGCGGTGTTTTTGTAGCTGGTCTCCCTGAGGAGATCAGCTATTGTTGTGTTTGGGTGGTCTCCGAGGCATTGCTTCCGGTTAGCCAGAATCCTACTCCGCACTGATGAGGGGCAACACCCCAAAACAGCTATCTGTGGATGGATAACTGGCTCTGGTTTTCCCCGTCACATCCTTAAAGCTTGTAAAAAAAGCGGGATCTTGACATAGGGGCCACTTAATATGGTGGATTTGGTGATCTTTGTAATGGAGACAAACCTTTGCTTGGTTTCCCTTCCTTTGAGGGATATCTGGCTTTCATTGTGTTGTAGACCCATAACTGGGGCTCCACATTTATTTTGCATATTCACTTTTCCCAGGGAATTTGGCACTTCGGATTGCTGTGTTTAGACTCTTAAGTGTGGCTCCGCGGTGTTTTTTGTAGCTGGTCTCCCTGAGGAGATCAGCTATTGTTGTGTTTGGGTGGTCTCCGAGGCATTGCTCCCGGTTAGCAAGAATCCTACTCCGCACTGATGAGGGGCAACACCCCGAAACAGCTATCTGTGGATGGATAACTGGCTTAGGTTTTCCCTGTCACATCCTTAAAGCTTGTAAAAAAAGCGGGATCTTGACATAGTGGCCACTTAATATGGTGGATTTGGTGATCTCTGTAATGGAGACACCCTTTTGCTTGGTTTTCCTTCCTTTGAGGGATATCTGGCTTTCATTGTGTTGTAGACCCATAACTGGGGCTCCACATTTATTTTGCATATTCCCTTTTCCCAGGGAACTTTGCACTTCGGATTGCTGTGTTGAGACTCTTAAGTGAGGCTCCGCGGTGTTTTTGTAGCTGGTCTCCCTGAGGAGATCAGCTATTGTTGTGTTTGGGTGGTCTCCGAGGCATTGCTCCTGGTTAGCCAGAATCCTACTCTGCACTGATGAGGGGCATCACCCCGAAACAGCTATCTGTGGATGGATAACTGGCTTAGGTTTTCCCCGTCACATCCTTAAAGCTTGTAAAAAAGCGGGATCTTGACATAGTGGCCACTTAATATGGTGGATTTGGTGATCTCTGTAATGGAGACACCCCTTTGCTTGGTTTTCCTTCGTTTGAGGGATATCTGGCTTTCATTGTGTTGTAGACCCATAACTGGTGCTCCACATTTATTTTGCATATTCCCTTTTCCCAGGGAACTTTGCACTTCGGATTGCTGTGTTGAGACTCTTAAGTGTGGCTCCGCGGTGTTTTTGTAGCTGGTCTCCCTGAGGAGATCAGCTATTGTTGTGTTTGGGTGGTCTCCGAGGCATTGCTCCCGGTTAGCCAGAATCCTACTCCGCACTGATTAGAGGCAACACCTCGAAACAGCTGTTTGTGGATGGATAACTGGCTTAGGTTTTCCCCGTCACATGCTTAAAGCTTGTAAAAAAAATTGAGATCTTCACATAGGGGCCACTTAATATGGTGGATTTGGTGATCTCTGTAATGGAGACACCCCTTTGCTTGGTTTTCCTTCCTTTGAGGGATATCTGGCTTTCATTGTGTTGTAGACCCATAAGTGGGGCTCCACATTTATTTTGCATATTCCCTTTTCCCAGGGAACTTTGCACTTCGGATTGCTGTGTTGAGACTCTTAAGTGAGGTTCCGCGGTGTTTTTGTAGCTGGTCTCCCTGAGGAGATCAGCTATTGTTGTGTTTGGGTGGTCTCCGAGGCATTGCTCCCGGTTAGCCAGAATCCTACTCCGCACTGATGAGTGGCAATACCACGAAACAGCTGTCTGTGGATGGTTAACTGGCTTAGGTTTTTCCCGACACATCCTTCAAGCTTGTAAAAAAGCGGGATCTTGACATAGGGGCCTCTTAATATGGTGGATTTGGTGATCTCTGTAATGGAGACACCCCTTTGCTTGGTTTTCCTTCCTTTGAGGGATATCTGGCTTTCATTGTGTTGTAGACCCATAACTGGGGCTCCACATTTATTTTGCATATTCCCTTTTCCCAGGGAACTTTGCACTTCAGATTGCTGTGTTGAGACTCTTAAGTGAGGCTCCGCGGTGTTTTTGTAGCTGGTCTCCCTGAGGAGATCAGCTATTGTTGTGTTTGGGTGGTCTCCGAGGCATTGCTCCCGGTTAGCCAGAATCCTACTCCGCACTGATGAGGGGCAACGCCCCGAAACAGCTGTTTGTGGATGGATAACTGGCTTAGGTTTTCCCGTCACATCCTTAAAGCTTGTAAAAAAGCGGGATCTTGACATAGTGGCCACTTAATATGGTGGATTTGGTGATCTCTGTAATGGAGACACCCCTTTGCTTGGTTTTCCTTCCTTTGAGGGATATCTGGCTTTCATTGTGTTGTAGACCCATAACTGGGGCTCCACATTTATTTTGCATATTCCCTTTTCCCAGGGAACTTTGCACTTCGGATTGCTGTGTTGAGACTCTTAAGTAAGGCTCCGCGGTGTTTTTTGTAGCTGGTCTCCCTGAGGAGATCAGCTATTGTTGTGTTTTGGTGGTCTCCGAGGAATTGCTCCCGGTTAGCCAGAATCCTACTCCGCACTGATGAGGGGCAACACCCCAAAACAGCTATCTGTGGATGGATAACTGGCTTTGGTTTTCCCGTCACATCCTTAAAGCTTGTAAAAAAGTGGGATCTTGACATAGGGGCCACTTAATATGGTGGATTTGGTGATCTTTGTAATGGAGACAAACATTTGCTTGGTTTCCCTTCCTTTGAGGGATATCTGGCTTTCTTTGTGTTGTAGACCCATAGCTTGGGCTCCACATTTATTTTGCATATTCACTTTTCCCAGGGAACTTTGCACTTCGGATTCCTGTGTTGAGACTCTTAAGTGAGGCTCTGTGGTGTTTTTTGTAGCTGGTCTCCCTGAGGAGATCAGCTATTGTTGTGTTTGGGTGGTCTCCGAGGCATTGCTCCCGGTTAGCAAGAATCCTACTCCGCACTGATGAGGGGCAACACCCGGAAACAGCTATCTGTGGATGGATAACTGGCTTAGGTTTTCCCTGTCACATTCTTAAAGCTTGTAAAAAAAAAGCGGGATCTTGACATAGTGGCCACTTAATATGGTGGATTTGGTGATCTCTGTATTGGAGACACCCTTTTGCTTGTTTTTCCTTCCTTTGAGGGATATCTGGCTTTCATTGTGTTGTATACCCATAACTGGGGCTCCACATTTATTTTGCATATTCCCTTTTCCCAGGGAACTTTGCACTTCGGATTGCTGTTTTGAGACTCATAAGTGAGGCTCCGCGGTGTTTTTTGTAGCTGGTCTCCCTGAGGAGATCAGCTATTGTTGTGTTTGGGTGGTCTCCGAGGCATTGCTCTCGCTTAGCCAGAATCCTACTCTGCACTGATGAGGGGCATCACCCCGAAACAGCTATCTGTGGATGGATAACTGGCTTAGGTTTTCACCGTCACATCCTTAAAGCTTGTAAAAAAAAAGCGGGATCTTGACATAGTGGCCGCTTAATATGGTGGATTTGGTGATCTCTGTATTGGAGACACCCTTTTGCTTGGTTTTCCTTCCTTTGAGGGATATCTGGCTTTCATTGGGTTGTAGACCCATAACTGGTGCTCCACATTTATTTTGCATATTCCCTTTTCCCAGGGAACTTTGCACTTCGGATTGCTGTGTTGAGACTCTTAAGTGAGGCTCTGCGGTGTTTTTTGTAGCTGGTCTCCCTGAGGAGATCAGCTATTGTTGTGTTTGGGTGGTCTCCGAGGCATTGCTCCCGGTTAGCCAGAATCCTACTCCGCACTGATGAGAGGCAACACCCGAAACAGCTGTTTGTGGATGGATAACTGGCTTAGGTTTTCCCCGTCACATCCTTAAAGCTTGTAAAAAAATTGAGATCTTCACATAGGGGCCACTTAATATGGTGGATTTGGTGATCTCTGTAATGGAGACACCCCTTTGCTTGGTTTTCCTTCCTTTGAGGGATATCTGGCTTTCATTGTGTTGTAGACCCATAAGTGGGGCTCCACATTTATTTTGCATATTCCCTTTTCCCAGGGAACTTTGCACTCGGATTGCTGTGTTGAGACTCTTAAGTGAGGTTCAGCGGTGTTTTTGTAGCTGGTCTCCCTGAGGAGATCAGCTATTGTTGTGTTTGGGTGGTCTCCGAGGCATTGCTCCCGGTTAGCCAGAATCCTACTCCGCACTGATGAGTGGCAATACCACGAAACAGCTGTCTGTGGATGGTTTACTGGCTTAGGTTTTTCCCGACACATCCTTCAAGCTTGTAAAAAAAGCGGGATCTTGACATAGGGGCCTCTTAATATGGTGGATTTGGTGATCTCTGTAATAGAGACACCCCTTTGCTTGGTTTTCCTTCCTTTGAGGGATATCTGGCTTTCATAGTGTTGTAGACCCATAACTGGGGCTCCACATTTATTTTGCATATTCCCTTTTCCCAGGGAACTTTGCACTTCAGATTGCTGTGTTGAGACTCTTAAGTGAGGCTCCGCGGTGTTTTTTGTAGCTGGTCTCCCTAAGGAGATCAGCTATTGTTGTGTTTGGGTGGTCTCCGAGGCATTGCTCCCGGTTAGCCAGAATCCTACTCCGCACTGATGAGGGGGCAATGCCCCGAAACAGCTGTTTGTGGATGGATAACTGGCTTAGTTTTTCCCCGTCACATCCTTATAGCTTGTAAAAAAGCGGGATTTTGATATAGTGGCCACTTAATATGGTGGATTTGGTGATCTCTGTAATGGAGACACCCCTTTGCTTGGTTTTTCTTCTTTTGAGGGATATCTGGCTTTCATTGTGTTCTAGACCCATAACTGGGGCTCCACATTTATTTTGCATATTCCTTTTTCCCAGGGAACTTTGCACTTCGGATTGCTGTGTTGAGACTCTTAAGTAAGGCTCCGCGGTGTTTTTTGTAGCTGGTCTCCCTGAGGAGATCAGCTATTGTTGTGTTTTGGTGGTCTCCGAGGAATTGCTCCCGGTTAGCCAGAATCCTACTCCTCACTGATGAGGGGCAACACCCCAAAACAGCTATCTGTGGATGGATAACTGGCTTTGGTTTTCCCCGTCACATCCTTAAAGCTTGTAAAAAAAGTGGGATCTTGACATAGGGGCCACTTAATATGGTGGATTTGGTGATCTTTGTAATGGAGACAAACCTTTGCTTGGTTTCCCTTCCTTTGAGGGATATCTGGCTTTCTTTGTGTTGTAGACCCATAACTGGGGCTCCACATTTATTTTGCATATTCACTTTTCCCAGTGAATTTTGCACTTCGGATTGCTGTGTTTAGACTCTTAAGTGTGGCTCCGCGGTGTTTTTTGTAGCTGGTCTCGCTGAGGAGATCAGCTATTGTTGTGTTTGGGTGGTCTCCGAGGCATTGCTCCCGGTTAGCAAGAATCCTACTCCGCACTGATGAGGGGCAACACCCCGAAACAGCTATCTGTGGATGGATAACTGGCTTTGGTTTTCCCTGTCACATCCTTAAAGCTTGTAAAAAAAAAAGCGGGATCTTGACATAGTGGCCACTTAATATGGTGGATTTGGTGATCTCTGTAATGGAGATACCATTTTGCTTGTTTTTCCTTCCTTTGAGGGATATCAGGCTTTCATTGTGTTGTAGACCCATAACTGGGGCTCCACATTTATTTTGCATATTCCCTTTTCCCAGGGAACTTTGCACTTCGGATTGCTGTTTTGAGACTCTTAAGTGAGGCTCCGCGGTGTTTTTTGTAGCTGGTCTCCCTGAGGAGATCAGCTATTGTTGTGTTTGGGTGGTCTCCGAGGCATTGCTCCCGCTTAGCCAGAATCCTACTCTGCACTGATGAGGGGCATAACCCCGAAACAGCTATCTGTGGATGGATAACTGGCTTAGGTTTTCACCGTCACATCCTTAAAGCTTGTAAAAAAAAATAAAAGCGGGATCTTGACATAGTGGCCGCTTAATATGGTGGATTTGGTGATCTCTGTATTGGAGACACCCTTTTGCTTGGTTTTCCTTCCTTTGAGGGATATCTGGCTTTCATTGTGTTGTAGACCCATAACTGGTGCTCCACATTTATTTTGCATATTCCCTTTTCCCAGGGAACTTTGCACTTCGGATTGCTGTGTTGAGACTCTTAAGTGAGGCTCTGCGGTGTTTTGTAGCTGGTCTCCCTGAGGAGATCAGCTATTGTTGTGTTTGGGTGGTCTCCGAGGCAGTGCTCCTGGTTAGCCAGAATCCTACTCCGCACTGATGAGAGGCAACACCCCGAAACAGCTGTTTGTGGATGGATAACTGGCTTAGGTTTTCCCCTTCACATCCTTATAGCTTGTAAAAAAGCGGGATCTTGACATAGGGGCCACTTAATATGGTGGATTTGGTGATCTCTGTAATGGAGACACCCCTTTGCTTGGTTTTCCTTCCTTTGAGGGATATCTGGCTTTCATTGTGTTGTAGACCCATAACTGGTGCTCCACATTTATTTTGCATATTCCCTTTTCCCAGGGAATTTTGCACTTCGGATTGCTGTGTTGAGACTCTTAAGTGTGGCTCCGCGGTAGTTTTTGTAGCTGGTCTCCTGAGGAGATCAGCTATTGTTGTGTTTGGGTGGTCTCCGAGGCATTGCTCCCGGTTAGCCAGAATCCTACTCCGCACTGATGAGGGGCAACACCCCGAAACAGCTGTCTGTGGATGGATAACTGGCTTAGGTTTTCCCCGTCACATCCTTAAAGCTTGTAAAAAAAGTGGGATCTTGACATAGGGGCCACTTAATATGGTGGATTTGGTGATCTCTGTAATGGAGACACCCCTTTGCTTGGTTTTCCTTCCTTTGAGGGATATCTGGCTTTCATTGTGTTGTAGACCCATAACTGGGGCTCCACATTTATTTTGCATATTCCCTTTTCCCAGGGAACTTTGCACTCGGATTGCTGTGTTGAGACTCTTAAGTGAGGCTCCGCGGTGTTTTTGTAGCTGGTCTCCTGAGGAGATCAGCTATTGTTGTGTTTGGGTGGTCTCCGAGGCATTGCTCCCGGTTAGCCAGAATCCTACTCCGCACTGATGAGGGGCAACACCCCGAAACAGCTATCTGTGGATGGATAACTGGCTTAGGTTTTCCCCGTCACATCCTTAAAGCTTGTAAAAAAAGCGGGATCTTGACATAGTGGCCGCTAATATGGTGGATTTGGTGATCTCTGTATTGGAGACACCCTTTGCTTGGTTTTCCTTCCTTTGAGGGATATCTGGCTTTCATTGTGTTGTAGACCCATAACTGGTGCTCCACATTTATTTTGCATATTCCCTTTTCCCAGGGAACTTTGCACTTCGGATTGCTGTGTTGAGACTCTTAAGTGAGGCTCTGCGGTGTTTTTTGTAGCTGGTCTCCCTGAGGAGATCAGCTATTGTTGTGTTTGGGTGGTCTCCGAGGCATTGCTCCTGGTTAGCCAGAATCCTACTCTGCACTGATGAGAGGCAACATCCCGAAACAGCTGTTTGTGGATGGATAACTGGCTTAGGTTTTCCCCTTCACATCCTTATAGCTTGTAAAAAAAGCGGGATCTTGACATAGGGGCCACTTAATATGGTGGATTTGGTGATCTCTGTAATCGAGACACCCCTTTGCTTGGTTTTCCTTCGTTTGAGGGATATCTGGCTTTCATTGTGTTGTAGACCCATAACTGGTGCTCCACATTTATTTTGCATATTCCCTTTTCTCAGGGAATTTTGCACTTCGGATTGCTGTGTTGAGACCCTTAAGTGTGGCTCCGCGGTGTTTTTTGTAGCTGGTCTCCCTGAGGAGATCAGCTATTGTTGTGTTTGGGTGGTCTCCGAGGCATTGCTCCCGCTTAGCCAGAATCCTACTCCGCACTGATTAGGGGCAACACCCCGAAACAGCTGTTTGTGGATGGATAACTGGCTTAGGTTTTCCCCGTCACATGCTTAAAGCTTGTAAAAGAAAATTGAGATCTTCACATAGGGGCCACTTAATATGGTGGATTTGGTAATCTCTGTATTGGAGACACCCTTTTGCTTGGTTTTTCTTTCTTTGAGGGATATCTGGCTTTCATTGTGTTGTAGACCCATAACTGGTGCTCCACATTTATTTTGCATATTCCCTTTTCCCAGGGAACTTTGCACTTCGGATTGCTGTGTTGAGACTCTTAAGTGAGGCTCTGCGGTGTTTTTTGTAGCTGGTCTCCCTGAGGAGATCAGCTATTGTTGTGTTTGGGTGGTCTCCGAGGCATTGCTCCCGGTTAGCCAGAATCCTACTCCGCACTGATTAGGGGCAACACCCCGAAACAGCTGTTTGTGGATGGATAACTGGCTTAGGTTTTCCCGTCACATCCTTAAAGCTTGTAAAAAAAGCGGGATCTTGACATAGGGGCCACTTAATATGGTGGATTTGGTGATCTCTGTAATGGAGACACCCCTTTGCTTGGTTTTCCTTCCTTTGAGGGATATCTGGCTTTCATTGTGTTGTAGACCCATAACTGGGGCTCCACATTTATTTTGCATATTCCCTTTTCCCAGGGAACTTTGCACTTCGGATTGCTGTGTTGAGACTCTTAAGTGAGGCTCCGCGGTGTTTTTGTAGCTGGTCTCCCTGAGGAGATCAGCTATTGTTGTGTTTGGGTGGTCTCCGAGGCATTGCTCCCGGTTAGCCAGAATCCTACTCCGCACTGATGAGGGGCAACACCCCGAAACAGCTGTCTGTGGATGGATAACTGGCTTAGGTTTTCCCGTCACATCCTTAAAGCTTGTAAAAAAGTGGGATCTTGACATAGGGGCCACTTAATATGGTGGATTTGGTGATCTCTGTAATGGAGACACCCTTTGCTTGGTTTTCCTTCCTTTGAGGGATATCTGGCTTTCATTGTGTTGTAGACCCATAACTGGGGCTCCACATTTATTTTGCATATTCCCTTTTCCCAGGGAACTTTGCACTTCGGATTGCTGTGTTGAGACTCTTAAGTGAGGCTCAGCGGTGTTTTTGTAGCTGGTCTCCCTGAGGAGATCAGCTATTGTTGTGTTTGGGTGGTCTCCGAGGCATTGCTCCCGGTTAGCCAGAATCCTACTCCGCACTGATGAGGGGCAACACCCCGAAACAGCTATCTGTGGATGGATAACTGGCTTAGGTTTTCCCGTCACATCCTTAAAGCTTGTAAAAAAGCGGGATCTTGACATAGGGGCCACTTAATATGGTGGATTTGGTGATCTCTGTAATGGAGACAAACCTTTGCTTGGTTTTCCTTCCTTTGAGGGATATCTGGCTTTCATTGTGTTGTAGACCCATAACTGGGGCTCCACATTTATTTTGCATATTCCCTTTTCCCAGGGAACTTTGCACTTCGGATTGCTGTGTTGAGACTCTTAAGTGAGGCTCCGCGGTGTTTTTTGTAGCTGGTCTCCCTGAGGAGATCAGCTATTGTTGTGTTTGGGTGGTCTCCGAGGCATTGCTCCCGGTTAGCCAGAATCCTACTCCGCACTGATGAGGGGCAACACCACGAAACAGCTATCTGTGGATGGATAACTGGCTTAGGTTTTCCCTGTCACATCCTTAAAGCTTGTAAAAAAAGCGGGATCTTGACATAGTGGCCACTTAATATGGTGGATTTGGTGAT
>JAKVIS010001251.1:0-37634 GCA_033119425.1 Bufotes viridis
TGTAGATCGATCCGTTCATTAGGTGCTGTTGTTGAATTTTCCCTGCCTAATCTCGCGCCTCACAGAAGCTGCGTCCTCTCCCTACACTAATCAGAGCAGTGTGACGTGCGGCGCTACGTGACTCCAGCTTAAATAGAGGCTGGGTAACATGCTGCACTTGGCTAATCACAGCCATTCCATTAGTAGGCATGGCTGTGATGGGCTCCTAGGGCAAGAAGTAAAACACTAGATGATTTCAGAAAGCGGGAAGTAATCGCCGAACAACGAACCCGAACCCAAACTTTTTTGAAAATGTCCGGGTTCAGGTCCGTGTCCCGGACACCCCAAAATTCGGTACGAACCCGAACTATGCTCGAACTGTTCGCTCAACACTACTCACAAGTTGAAATAGGGCTGAGTAGAAACTTGAAATTACTGTAAAGGAGTTGTGCTGGCAGTTTATTTTGATGACCGACAACCCTGCTGATCAGTTGGTTGAAGTGGGGACAGGGCTCCATGCGAACGCTGCTTCCTCTTCATTACTACACGTGCCCCTCTAACGATGGTGTAGTGTACATACAAGTATTCACTCCTTTCACCTGAATGAGTACTGTAATTAAACTGCACTTCTGAGATGATGGGCAATGTAATGAAGAGGAAGCTTCGCTCACATGGAGCACAGCCTACTCTTCAAATAGCTGATCCTGAGGATAGGTCATCATTACAAACAGGCTGCACAACCCCATTAGGTCTGCTTATTAAGCTAGTGCTAATTTGAGCTTGTATGTAATGCATCAAAACAGGGTTTAATCAAACCACAGCTGCCTTTATGATGTTATTCAGAGAGAGAAGTTATAGACAATTTTCTTTGTTGCTTCAGTACAACAAAGGGTAGGGCAAGCACTGAAAGCTAAAGAGCTGAGATGCACTGAAGTGCTAGTCCCCAGACCTCACTACACAAAAGCCATGTTTAGCATAAAAAAAATATATATTTTTTTCTCATAAACACCCCAACTAATTTTTCACAGTACACGTATATTAATCAACAGGTTCAACTATAAAACTTGCCTTCAATTAAAGGGGTTTTCCAAAACTTTTATACTAAAGACCTATCCTGGGACCCCGCTGATCAGCTGTTTAAGAAGGCATCAATGCAAGCAGTAGTAGTAGCTAACCAATCACAGCGCTGTACATTGTATAGTGGCTGTGCTTTCTATTAAAGCCCAGGCCATTCCCTTTAATGGGACTGAGCTGAGCCTAGGCCATGTGACCAATGAACCAGACATTACACGGCCTAGGCTAAGGCTGTTTTCACATAATGTTCTTTTCCTCCGGTCCATCAGAAAAACTGAAAAAAAACTGGATCCTGTAAAAAAAGGATCCTGTCACATCCATTATGCAAAAAAGTAATGCATGTACAGTAGGACTATTTAACATCTGAAAAAAATGGATGCCAAATGTGGATTATGGATGCAACAGGATCCATTTTTTTTTCTGTTCTTCTGATGGATCTGAAGAACAGAAAATGAAACGGTCATGTGAAACCAGCCTAGATTGTGAGAAAGCCGCAATGCTACAACAAGCATCAGCACCTTCTCAAACAGTGCCATCTCAAACAGCTGGAGTCCCAAGTGTTGGACTCCACTGATCAGATACTGATGACTAGGGTTGAGCGAACTTGTATTTTAAGTTCGGCGTCCAAAGTTCGGGTTGGGGTTATCTTAGAATCCCGTTATGGATTCGCTACCACGGACCATAACAGAATTTGGAATCCTTCACTGCTCTACTTCCATCTTCTCCTCCACATGATCATTATACCGGGCCCTTTACTACTTCTTATCCAATCCAGTACTGAGCCATGCCCCCTGCACTGATCACATGACGGTGACGTCACCCTTAGGTCCTTAGTAGTGTTGAGCGCGAATATTCGAATTGCAAATTTTTATTGCGAATATTGCCACTTCGATAATTCGCGAATATTTAGAATATAATGATATATATTCGATTTTTCGAATATTCGCAATTTGTTCAATATCTGAAAAGCGAAAACATGATTTGTCCCTGCTTCTTTCTTGTGGGTCAATGAGTAATTGGCTCACAAGGAACTTAAGCAGGAAGGAATCATGTTTTCATGTTTTTATTAGTTGAATTCGCAATGCGAGTATTACAGGTTATATTAATCGCAATGCAAATTCAACTTAGAGCTGAGTTCCAAATGGTTGGCTTGATAGAATATAACGAAGATTGAGAATAATAGTGATATTTGTGATATTCGCTATATTCAGCAATTCTACCAAGCCAACCGTAAGTAACAGTTGGCTTGGTAGATAACATAATCTAGATATGTCGAATCTCGAATATAGCGAATATAATGCTATATTCCAATCTCTATCTTATTCGAGGCGACCAAGATAACCCATTGAATGAACACAATAGCATACTGCCCTTATGTGGTGCGATTCACGCGCATATGTAATTTCCGATTTTTCGCATGACACAAACTATCTTAGATACAGAGGAGAATTATAAATCAGTAATGAGAATTGTTACTGTGATGTATAATTTCCCTCTTTATGTAGGATACTGTATTTTATGTCATGCGAAAAATCGGCAATTACATATACTCGTGAATCGGGTCGCATAAGGGCAGTATGATATATATTGTGTTCATTCAATGGGTTGTCTTGGTCTACTCGAATAGATGAATATTGCGAATATAGCACTATATTTGCTATTTTCTCTATCTTCGTCTATTCGATCAAGCAAGCCAACCCAATAGTATACTGCACTTATGCGACCCTATTCACGCGCATATGTAATTGACGATTTTTCGCATGACATAAACTATCTTACATACAGACAATTATAAATCAGTAATGAGAATTGTTACTGTGATGTATAATTTCACTCTTTATGTAGGAAACTGTATTTTATGTCATGCGAAAAATCAGCAATTACATATACGCGTGAATCGGGTCGCATAAGGGCAGTATGATATTGTGGTCATTTAATGGGTTGTCTTGGTCGACTCAAATAGACAAATATTGCGAATATAGCACTATATTCGCTATTTTCTCTATCTTCGTCTATTCGACAAAGCAAGCCAACCCAATAGTATACTGCCCTTATGTGACCCAATTCACGCGCATATGTAATTGCCGATTTTTCGCATGACATAAAATACAGTAAAGAGGAAAATTATACATCAGTATTCAGTAATTAGAATCATTTAGAATACAATATTTGCATTTTTGTAATCGCGCAGGGGCATCAAGCTATTTTCATACAGGTTTTGCTTGGTTGAAATTTCCAATATGTAGAATATAGTGATATATTATCCATGCAAATTATTATTTAATTTTTTTTCTACAGTGCATGAGGTGACTCATCATTATCATTTTATCATTATCCCTCCCTTCTCCTAGCTTGAATAGCCAATGAAAAGGCTTTGTCACAACTTAGCAACATCCCTAGCAACCAATGGAAAACTAGACTACCCCTTTACTATATAAGTGACGACATCACCCAGCAGCCATTTTGTTGTGTTGGATTTGTTGGAGATTGGAGCTGTGCTATTTTTTCTGCTGTGCATTTTCTAAAATCTGAATTAAATTTATAATAATCTAGTTAGTTAGTTTCAGGTAGTGATTAGAGAATAGTGTGGTTTTATAGCTGATAGGGTCGAAATAATTTGAGATAGTTTAGTAGTTTAGTAGAGTTAGCAGAAAAATATAGTTAGTGTTAGGGCCTAGTGTAGCAGATAAGGTTCAGTGCAGGGTTAAGTGTAGGGCATCGAGTTAGGTAGGTAGCTGTAATATATAATATAGATAGATAGATAGTGCTTGATAGTTTAGGTTAGGTATTAGGGATACAGTTAGGGAATAGTAAAGTTTAGATTTTTCAGGGCAGCGTGTAGTTTAGGTTAGTTAGTGATATAGTATAGTGTAGGGTCTATCTGTCTGTTTTGTCTGTTAGTTAGTGTCCATCCAGTTAGTGTACTAGTTTTATTTTTTTTCCATTATTTGTTCATTTTAAAAAGTCTTTTAGTCTCAGTTAGTGTCTGTGTCAGGTTAAAAAAAAAAGTTTTGAAGTTTTATATGTTTTTTGTTTAGTCTAGTTCTGTCTGTCCTCCGTTAAAAAAAAACTTTTTTTGTCTGTGTGTCAGTTAGTGTCTGTCTTAGGTTTAAAAACAATAAAAAATACAAAAAAAGTTTATAGGTTTACGTGTTTAGTGTAGTTTTTTCTGTCCTACGTTAAAAAAAAAACCGTCTTGTAGTCTCTGTGTGTCAGTTACTGTCTGTGTCAGGTTAAAAAAAGAGTTTACGTTTTAAGTGTCGTCGCAAACCGACATTTCTGATGTAATGCGGTGTCCTAATTTCTCATAACTGAGTAAGCTGGCCCTGGGCCACAATATGGAGACACATATAAGTTGTGTTTCTCATAATGACCTTCTTTATTGCAATGAGCAGTACACATATTTATACACAGACTTACACAATAGAAACTGTCCTATTGTACACAAGCTTCAAGTTTCTGTGTTTGGTTTTCAGATAAGAAGAAGAATAGTCAGCATAGGGGGAGTAGGGGCCCATTGTGTAATTTGTACTTTGTCCTTCCGAGAGCAAATCCCCTTCTTATGTAATCGTAGGTTATATATATGAATATACAAGGAATACAAAATGGACGCCTTATAATTTCCCTCACAAATCCCCCCTTTTGTGAATAATTTCAGGTATTGCTCAGGAGGTACATTGACATGTGCTAATCACACATCCAGGACTTGCTATCTCTTCACCGTATTCCCATGAGCATCCTGCAAATTACATCACAATTACACTTGCTGGATCTTTCCAGTGGGAGATCTTGCTTGATGGAATATCCGACTGTAACAGTTTTCCATTTCTTCTTACACAGTATTCTTATGACCCAAAAACTTACCATTACATATATGATTAATAGAACTTGAACTATACTTCAAAACCATCTTTCTCTCATTTCCTTAACAACTTTTGTTTTAGGGCCCTAACCTGAAGATTTCCCTATGGGTCGATATAGTGGCAGCAGGTTGGCCCAATAATTTGGCAGATATCCCCCATCTTTTGCTGTTGACTAATCTAGCACTATCAGTTCCAAATATAAGATGAGCCTGTACAGTACTAGTCTGAGCATCCCCAAAACCTCACAAATTTTGATATTCTAAGTAATCTGTGTCTTCCACTAATTTCTCCCATATCTGCATCATCCAGGATATAAAAACAGTTTACTGACAAATCTGTTTGTTTCTTCCATTAACACTACATGTGGCCTCTCTCTTGGTTTGAGGTGATTCTCAGCTGCCCTCTAAAGAAAAGAACCGGTTGTATGGATGGGATCATCAAATTGGGGGTTGAGGTTTTCCTGACAGTCTCATCAGGACCACCCAGTCTCCTGGTTCCAAAGCTCCTTTCAGTACTATTGGGATCTGGAATAGATGCAAACACTTGTTTATGTACCTTATGCAATTGTGCCTGTAGGGCCTGCACATATTCTGACAAGGAACCATGTTCCATGACCAATACTTGTGGAAAATACAGACCATTACTAGGGGCAGGCTCAAAGAGGATTTCATAAGGGGTCAATCGTGTTTTTCTACATGGAGTGTACCTGATTGAGAACAAAACTACATGTAAGCTGTCAACCCAATTCTTCCCTGGTCTCCTCCATGGCTATTTAAACCTTCAATTTAAGTGTGTCATTTGTTCTTACAACTTTTCCTGATCTTTGGGGGTGGTATGAAACATGGAATGCTTGTTGGATGCCTAAGGCCTCTGTCACTGCTTTCATGATTTTCCCTGTGAAGTGTGTACACCCAATTTCTATTACATCCAGGACCCCATATCTGCACACTACTTCAGCAGTTTCTGAGCGGTGGCTTTTGCAGCAGCATGCGTCACCGGCCAGGCTTCAGGCCATCCAGAGAACAAGTCTACTCAGACCAAGACACACACGTAATTACCCACCTTAGGCAGCTGTATGTAGTCCATTTGCAATCTCTGAAACGGGTAATCTGGTCTCGTGCTTTTCCTGAGTACTCGGGTAGGCTTTCCAGGGTTATGCCTTGCACATGTAAGGCATACCTGTACAACTTTTTCTCAGCCATATTCTGAAACCCTGGGGCAAACTAGTTATGTAACTGAAGTTATCAACCACTGACTGAAACAGGGCGGCCATCATTGAAAACAAACAACAGGGCAGACAGACCTTAGTGTGTATACGCCAGGACCTTCCTTCTCCTTGTATGGCACCTCCCTCCATTCATACATTTTACCTATGGGGGGGATGTCTGGTTCTGGAGGGTCTGTGGCAGTTCTACTTCTACTGCAGGCATGGCCGATGGGACAGCCACCATCATCAAGGGGAGTAATGCTGTCTTTCTGGCTGCCTGATCTGACAATGTACTCAGAGTTTCAGGGGTCTGCTCTTTTGTGTGTGCTGACACCTTCACCATGGCTGCCCTTTTATTTAATATCCGTCCAATATCTGTCATACAGCCTTAGCATTCTAAGTTTACCTATAAAGTTCCAGAAACTACAGCTCCGCCAAATGGCTCCAAAGTCATGTGCTACACCAAACGCGTACTTCGAGTCCATATGGATGTTCACCTACTTTCATTCATGCAGATTACACGTTGCAGTGATTGCCTTCAGCTCCACATCTTGTGTCTAACAACTAGATGGGAGTGGTTTCTGTATCACTGCCTCACCATTATGGACTACAGCATACCCGGTGACGAATTGTCCTTGGTCCTTGTTCCATGATCTCGAGCCATCTACAAAATACTCAGCAGACAGATTATTGAGTGGTACAAGAGGAATATTTGCCAACCCCTCGTTATCATATTTTGTTTTTCTCATGATAACTGGGCATTTCTCGTTGACTAGTTGGAAAATTAGAGACTGGATTTCACATTGTTCTCCTATTTCTCCATGCCCTCCCCCCATTTCCAAATATACGAGCAGCAAGGTAGTTGGATTCAGAATATTGTAACACTTCACAAGATTAGAGAGTAAGAAGTGAAACCACATATCTGATGAATCCAACCTTGGAAAGGTGTCTGGGTTAGCTGTAGACAGGTGTCTAGTTTGATAAAACTTTGGACACCACATGGGGAGCTTGCAGCTTTGTAACAAGTTGAGCTGCACCTACAACTGTTCATGCACAAACATATATCCTATGGTTACAGGGTGCAGGACCACTGAATAATACCCCAACAGACTATGCCTGCCTCCATGGTCTTGGTGGAGAGGGGCACAAGCAACCAAACAGGACATTTAACACCGTCTGTAGAGAGGGAGAAAAGCATCAAAACAATCAATGCATATTTCAGATCATGAAATGCATCTATTTCCTCTGTAATTTTGTTGGTTCTACATGGGCTATTGTAAATATCCAGAAGCCTCCCACCTAGTAAACAGGAAGCTTAGCTGTTCCCTCCCTTCTATCATCTAGGTCTATCTTTCTTGGTTGGACTTTTGGGACCTTTCTCTCCTAGTTAGTTTTCTATTTGGTATGAAAGGGATGAAAATTAGCTCTTAATAAGCTCCTCCTCTGATGCCACCAGATATAAGGCAGCTATTCTATAAGTCAACTCTTTAAATAGGCCTTGAGATATGACTCGTTACGTAGGCCAGCACCTCATCTGCAGACAGCTGGTCTGGGGTGATTGGCTCTCAAGCCAATTAAAGCACTGTTTCCCCCAAGGAGAGATGGAACCCCCCAACCTTTTTTTTATTTTAGCAACACCTGAGGTCAGAACTTAGTTTCACACAAACATAACAAGGAACAGACACAACATTTAACATATAACCGACATAGAAACATCATCTGGGGACAGACACAAAGAAACTTCCCAATAAATTAACACACACACACAGGTTCTTGAACACATAAGGATAAGCAAATGGACAAGTAACAAACAAAAGGTTTTCCTGGAGCTCCATAAAAACACACAAAACATACATAAGTGATTCTAATCTCTCTCCACACACTCAGTGACTTATCAACCATTCACATTTGGCCTTGGCTACAAACTGCACACACTCAAAGAATCAATTTACAACAGCAACACTTTAGGCTACACATTCCATTACCCCTTTTCAGGGTCACTCCACTCACAGGTATGGCCCCCACTCTCTCCCTTTATACAGATACCCAGCTTTCCTAAAACTCAACAATCCATTTACACACAGATATTCAGCGAGAAAGAAACATATTAAAAACACAATTTCTGGCTAATAATCATCATTCTTATCTTCTCTCCTGCAAACAGAAACATATAACAGATACAAATCAAATAATTCAAGACAAAACCTTAAAAATACATATAACAAGATAAACAAACTGAATACAATGCCACGTGGACTTACTGATACATATAAAGGATATCCCAAACTATATACAAACATCATCATTAAAATCACTTACTAGTTAGGTATACATATCAAAGTACAGTTTAGTTCACATTGCGCATTCCACTTAAAAAAGAATTAGAAATTGGGAAAGAAATAGTTAATCATCACTCCGATTCTTCTTGTTTACACTCCGTAGCAAACACAATAAGGACAAATCATGGCCATCACTTTAAACCTCAGTTTAACCACTTCATTCACTATATATCCACCTTTCCTATACATAACTAACCTACATACTTGGACAAAAGCAGATACACCAAGAGTCTGATCAACTCTTTAACTTCTGGAGTCTCATTTATTGAGACTGACCTAAGTCTACCCAGGCATATGACACTCGCAGGGAGAGTCTTAATTCAGGTTAATCTGAATGCAAGATATCCCTTTAACTGTCATCTTTTTTATTCAACTTCCAAACTTCCATTTTATGGCATTCTAGCCTTTTCAACAACTTGCTATACCCTTTCACTGCATCTCTACCGTCTCTTAATATTTTGTCTGGCAGTATTCCTCTTTCAATCCCCGGACCTGTGGTCCCCATGGTCTGTCTCAGTCCAATCCTAAATTAATTTGCCGGCCGGGCTTTCCCTAGGTCCTCCTCCCTCAGATTATACCAGGAGTCTTCTTGATCCACTTGCACCAGCAAGCAGAGCTCACCTCCATCAGCAGAAATCCTTCTGGTACACCTAGTCAAACTCTAGGTCCTCCTACCTCAGACAGTCCTTCTGGTTCACCTAATCTAGGCCCTCCTCCCTTAGACTATCTTTTTGGTTCACCTAGTCAGGACTTACGCACAGACCACTTTGGGGACCCACCAGGTCTCTTAACTTCAGTACGGAGTGTCCCTTTAATTTTTCCAGCCAGACAACAAAATTATCAGTACATATAACACTATAGCAACTATCTCTAATTCCTCTTACTATTCTTACTTCTATCCTTCCCTAGATCTTTTCTATATCTTCCTGGGGATGTTTTTACAATCTGCAGAGTTTGATCTCATAGTTTTGCCCTCTGATTTGGGAATCCCGCTCGCTACCAAAAAGACACTCAGGCCAAACAACTTTCACTCCTATTCTTTGGGGTTGTCCGTGACTGCTATGCTGGATCCCCTGGCTTCATTCACCCATGCGCCACATGATGAGTCTAAGGTGTGTTCAGGATAAAGTCTCTTTTGACACCCTTCTTCATGGAAGGTTCCCTTATCAATTTCCAAAGACTTCACCATGTCCCCAGTGTACTTTTTCACCATGGAAATTTCCTGCTGGTTATATTTCTCACACACATCCTTCTACTTCTGTCTCCTTAAGGGAGACCGACTCATCTTGTCACATACAAGATGTCACACCTACTGGAATCCCTCATCAATCAGGGACATCTTCTTTTGTCCCTCACAGATCATTCACACTCTTGCACCTTCTCATTCAGGGATTCCTGACCTTATAGTTTTCTTTACCACTATTTCATTGCAACCCACTAACAAGAAGAATTCCCTACTTACATTACTATGTATAGCCCTAAAGGATGTCTTACAAAACTAACAATTATATACAATACATACAGTTGTGAGACATGATACCAGTTGCCCATGATAAACCCTGGTCTGTGGAGACTGTCTCAACTCCACATTGGCAGCATAACATTAAACCAACATCACATCAATATTACAGTTCTTTGGACAGGACAATTATAACATGTAAGACTCACCCAGATCTTAGCAGTCAACACAGGGAGGGACAGAGGGTAATTTTGTAAGAATAAAACTTCTTACCGTGCAGCTGCTTTATGGTCTGTCCGTCCCGGTGGAGCACATGCCGTTGTTGATCCGAATGGCTTTAATCGATGGCCTGTCCCTGTTCCGGCGCCAATTTCTGTAGTCGCAAACCGAAATTTCTGATGTGATGCGGTGTCCTAATTTCTCATAACTGAGTAAGCTGGCCCTGGGCCACAATATGGAGACACATATGAGTTGTGTTTCTCAAAATGACCTTCTTTATTGCAATGAGCAGTACACATATTTATACACAGACTTACACAATAGAAACTGTCCTATTGTACACAAGCTTCAAGTTTCTGTGTTTGGTTTTCAGATAAGAAGAAGAATAGTCAGCATAGAGGGAGTAGGGGCCCATTGTGTAATTTGTACTTTGTCCTTCTGAGAGCAAATCCCCTTCTTATGTAATCGTAGGTCATATATATGAATATACAAGGAATACAAAATGGACGCCTTATAATTTCCCTCACATAAGTGTTTGACATTTAGTGTAGTTTTGTTAGTCGTCTGTTAAAAAAAAAACGTTTTTTAGTCTCTGTGTGTTAGTTAGTGTCTGTGTCAGGTTAAGAAAAAAAAAAAAGTTTTAAAGTTTTACGTGTTTTGTGTTTAGTGTAGTTTTGTCAGTCCTCCGTTAAAAAAAAAAAAGTTTTTTAGTCTCTGTGTCTGTTAGTTTAGTCTTAGGTTAAAAAAATATATATAAATTTGATAGCTTTACGTGTTTAGTGTCGTGTGTTACAGTTTTCGTCCTTTCATTTTTCACCCACCGTCCCCACCCCAATAATGTTTTTCCCTAATCCCCAGCATGAGTGTACCAGGCTGTGCAGGCAGCCGTGGATGTGGTCGGGGTAACAGGGGAGTTGGTTACCGCACTGGACCACTCCCAGCACTGGGCCGCTCCTCAAGCCAAGGACAAGCAGGCGCAGGTGGCAGGGGTGTCCGCCTGATCCGTGACTTTTTCACACGTGGCAGCCGGCCCATAACTTCCCAGGATGCAGAGGCTGTCCTTGCTCTTGTGGCCGATTCGAGTGCCACGGAGTCCTCTGCCCCGGCTGCCAGCAACTGCAGCACTCCGCCTCCGGTAGAATCAACCCCCAGCTCCTAAGAATTGTCCCCTCTCATGTTCGAAGAGTTTGAGGCTTAGAAGGACATCTTGGGGGAGGCAATGCAGGAGGCGGAAATACTGTTCAGCCCTGCGGATGGGCAGGACCTGTTGGAAGGAATTGGGGATGAGGAGGAGGAAGGGCCTATAAATCCCCCTGTGAAATCCCTTCCAACTGGTGCGGGTGGTGTTAGCCACACAACCCCTGGACCTATTCAGACCCAGGCGCCAGCGAGGGGACAGAGGAGCACGGCCAGGGGCAACATATCAGCTGTTCCAGTCAGTCTACCACAGGTTGGCCCTGGGTCTGACATATCAGGGGGCAAAGAGGAGGGTGACCCAGAATGGGTGCCACCTCCTTTGTCAGGTGACGGCAACACCGATGAAGGTAGGCACCGAGGCAAATTGTGCAGCAGGTCACCAGGTAGCCCAGTGTCAGGGGCTCCACTGGTAATGGCAGCAGGAGTAGGCAGCAGCAGCCAGCTCCACCTGTGCGCACCGAGCCCGAACAGGCACAAGCCAGCACCACCCCATCTGACAGGAGGTCGGTGCGGAAGTCGCCTGTTTGGGCTTACTTCACCCTGGCAGCAGATGATGTCACAGTTTGCATTTGTAAGCTGTGCCATGCCAGGGTGAGGAGAGGGAGATCTATGCCTCAGCTGGGTACCACGGCCCTCAACCAGCACATCTGAGTCAACCACTGGTGGGAGTGGGAACAGATGCAGGGTGGTCAAAGCAGCAGCGCCACCAGCAGTGTGCAGGAGACAGCAGCTCCTGCCACTGTACTGCAGCCACCCCAACCCCTTCCACCAACTCATTCCCACTCCCCCGCTCCCTCTAATAAAGGTACTGGTACCGGCAGCCATACGTCTGCCTCCACTGCACCTTCCTCTGCCATCCGGCGCTAGCCATCTGTTGCAGATTCATTTGAACGCACTGCGCCCTACGCCCCCGGGGACTGTCGCGTGTGTTCACTCAATGGGATCCTGGCAAGGGTTATCGCCCAACATCTGCTGCCTTACAATCTGGTGGATAGCAATCCATTTAGGCAGGCCCAACCCAGATGGTGTGTCCCCAGCCGCCATTACTTTGCCAGGACCAGCGTCCCTGCCCTACACCAGCACATTGTGTGAAATGTATCCCTGTCGCTGGATAATGCTGTCAGCGACAGGGTGCATCTCACAATAGATGCCTGGACCAGCAGGCATGGGCAGGGAAGCTATATAAGCTTCACTGCCCATTGGGTGTCCCTCCTAGGTGTCGGGAAGGGTTTGGCGGCATCTGATTTTGTGGTGCTGCCCCGGGGTGTCCAGGGGAGAACTGCTGCTCTCCCACAATCCACTGTCTCCACAGCTGCTGAGCCCCCCAGCAAGCGTCCCCGTTGCTACACAAGTGTTGGGCACGTCCGCTGCCAGGCTCCAGCTTGTGAGCTTAGGGGACTGGAGACACACTGGACCTGATGTTCTGTCCATACTACAGGCTCAGGTTCAGAAGTGGCTGACACCCCGAAGGCTCCAGGCAGGTATGGTTGTCTGTGACAACGGCAGCAACCTACTCGCCGCCCTTCATGCTGGCAGTTTGACCCACGTGCCCTGCATGGCACATGTCCTCAACCTAGTGGTGCAAAAGTTCCTTCAAACATACCCAAGGTTAAGTGACATTGTGCTGAGGGTACGTAGGATTGCCAGCCACTTCAGAGGCTCCCCAACTGCCGCCACGTCCCTGTCCAAACTACAGAGGGACAACAGCCTGTCCCCCCACAGGCTGATTGTGGACAGTGTGACGCGGTGGAACTCCACCCTCCACATACTGAAGAGGTTGTGGGAGCAGCGACAGGCAGTGAGGGAATACCTGCTGGACCTAGGCACTTCAGGGCCATCACACCCACTCCCCTACATCACCAATGCGGAGTGGGGGCAGATACAGCAGGTCTGCCATATGCTGGCCCCATTCGAGCAGGCGACAAAGATGGTCAGCAGGAAGCATGTCGACCTGAATGACGTGCTCCCCTTAGTGTTCCTGCTGGACAGGACACTAGATCGCCTGCTCAAAGCTGGGGGGACTGCCTTGGTGGAGCATGAAGAGTCAACCATGCTCCACCAGGACCAGGACAAGGCTGAGGAGGAGGATGAGGAATCAGTGCACGTCCAGGAGTCTGGGCCTGGTGAGGAGGGAGAGCCGGTGCTGGGGGCACCGTTAATCCGGGGGTGGGGCATCTCCAACCGGGAGCAGCAGCATCAGCAGCGGGGGGACCAAGAGGTCATGGTCCCGGGCAGTCGTGAAGAGTCACATCGGGCTGTGCTCTTCCCCATGGCTTCCCATATGCTGCGATGCCTCAGGAGGGACCCCCGGATCAAACAATTTAAGGAGAGGGATGACATTTGGTTGGTCACCCTTTTAGACCCTCGCTACAAGGGGAAACTGGAGCAGCTCATCCTCATGAAAAATTGAGGGCCTGTCTGATCCACCGGCTGGAAGAGGCAAACCCTCGGCCTCAAGCTCTAGTTCTCCCCGCCCATCTCACCCAGCAGGCGGCTGGCACCAGCAGCACCAGCTGAGCAGGTGACCTTCTGGGTGAGATGAGGCTCTTCTACCAGTCTGCGCGACCCAGTACCAGCAGCATCAGTCACCACCAGTGGCTGGCCCGCATGGTGGCAGACTACATGGGGTCGGTAGGTGCTTCCGACAGCATGACCACCGACGACCCAATGGAGTACTGGGTGGCCAGGCTGCACACCTGCCGTGAGCTCGCTCAGTATACCGCATTTGCGGATCCGCAATACACGGGCACCATTCCGTGGCCATTCCGCATCACGGATGCGGACCCATTCATTTCAATGGGTCCGCAATCGGAGATGCGGAACGGTGCTGAGAATGGAATGACGAAGCGGAACACCACGCAGGCACTTACGGAGTGCTTCCACGGGTTCCGTTCCGTACTTCCGTCCCGCAAAAAGATAGAACATGTCCTATCTTTTTGCGGAATGGGCAGATCGAGGACCCATTCAAGTGAATGGGTCCGCGATCCGCTGCGGCTGCCCCACGGCCGGTGCCCCGAGCATTGAGGGCTGCAATTTGCGGCCCGCAGCACGGGCACGGGGTGCACATGTTCGTGTGCAAGAGGCCTAATACTAAGGATTTCCAGGATTCAAATCATTCTACCACTTTCCATATAAAAAATGATATCAATTGTAACACAGTTGGAGTGGAATATATAGTGAAATGCACGAGTTGTGATCTTTTATATGTGGGGAGTACCACTAGAAAATTCAAAAATAGAATCCTGGAACACCCATCCTGGAAAATCCAAAAGCACTTAATGTCTCAAATGCAGCGAAACACTTTATTCACCAACATTCAGGCAGTACTAATACCTTCCAAGCGTTTGCTATAGAAAAAGTAACCAATCCTCTCAGGGGTGGCGATTTTGGTAAAAAATTACACTTGAGGGAGGCATTTTGGATCTTTCGTTTAAAAACCCGTGTTCCCCTAGGATTAAACCTAAAGAAAGAGTTAATGTATATATATATCAATAGCTCTATTTATATATTATTTGTATCATGTGTGGTAAGGTGCAGGGTGCCGTCGTGGATGGCAGGTATGTGTCACCGAGGTTCATAGCCTCGGTGAGGTAAGAGCCCGTTTTTGTTGATGTCAGCAGCAGCTAGTGCTACTGACAGAGTTTAAATAGCATGGCTGCAAAGCCGATCCGGGCCGGCTCTTACCGGGAGCAGCTAAAGTGTAGGGTGGGTGGCTGCTCCCCACGACCCAGTCCTGGTTTTGGGCTGGGTTTAAAAGCTCAGCCAGCTCAGCAGCTGGAGGCTGTGATTATCCTGGAGCTGCTAACAGGGCTGAGGAGTTCTCTGTCCTGGAGGAAAGAGCTCAGCAAGGAGGTGTTTTGTTCCTGGCTACCTGAAGCTGGATTCTCCTGCGGCTGGGCCGACAGCGTGGTGCGAACCTGCACCTACAACTCCCAGGTGACTGAACCTGTGTTGGCCTGTTTTTGTTTTGCCACGTTATTTCCGTTGTGTGTGAACTGTCACCAAAGAGACTGTTTTTCATTTATGGTGTGCAAGTGTGAATAAAACACTGTTTGTTGCACAATCTGGACTCCTTGTTTTGCCTCTAAACTGCACCCGCACCGCTGTCTACCAGAGCGACTCCCCACATTTGGTGTCGGATGCGGGCATGCGCAGTGAGGCTGGCGTGAACGCCAAAGTTTTTTTTGCTAAAGTGCATGATATATATTAAGCCAGCAAAGCTGCAAGCAGGAATTTCTGGCAACATGGAGGCTGCTGTGAAGGCTCTCATAGAGGCTAACGTGCAGCAGCGGGAGACCAACCAACTACTGCTACAACATGTGATGGCGTTACAGGCGGCAGGAGCGTCCCACCACGTCCATGATGCCCGGAAAGCGGTCCGTGGCGGCGATCCCAAAAATGACCCCCGCAGACGACGTTGAGACGTACCTGGCGGTTTTTGAGAAGGTCGCCGTGAGGGAAAAGTTACCCCCGTGACCAGTGGGCCGAGGTGGTTGCCCGCTCCTGGCATCCGGACCCCAGCAAGTTTTTTTGATTTGACAGATGACCAGGCTGCTGACTATTCCACGGTGAAGGGGAGATCCTGGCCAGACTGGGGTAAACGTGTTGGTCCGGGCTCAGCGGGTCCACCAGTGGGACTTCAAAGCGGCTGAACCCGCCAGGCCGCAGTACTATGAGTTGCTGCAACAGGTTGCAAAATGGCTGCAGCCTGAGGTTCTAAGTCCGACTGCTATGCTGGACCGGCTGCTGGCTGACATGTTCTGAGGGCCTTGCCTTACCCCCTTCAACACTGGATCGGCCAGGTATCCCCACCAATGCCCTTGAGATGGTCGACCTGGTGGAGCGATATGAGGCCACCAGAAACCTGCAGGGGGTTCTTTGGGAGGGGGCCAGTCAAACCTCGGAAATCCTCCACCCCAGTCCCGGCGGCCGGCCAAACCCGCCCGGGATGTACCTCTTGCAGATCCGTCCCCAGTGGTCTGCTGGCAGTGTCGGGAGCCTGGACACATAAGGGCCAACTGTCCACAGTGGGGGAACCCATGGAGACTAATTATGGGTACCGGCTTCCATGTATGCCCGGAGACTGTGTGCGACCGGCATCCCCGGGACAATAGACAATCGTCATCTGTGCCAGGTGCAAGTCGGGATAACCTGGCAGTGGCGCTGTTGGACTCAGGGAGCCTGGTAACCCTGGTAAGTGCTGCCCTGGTACAGCCCACCCAGCATACGGGCCGGACAGTGGGTGTGGTGTGCATACACGGAGACTTAAAGGACTATCCCACTGCTGTAATGTCTCTGTCCACGGCGGTCGGCACCTGACTTGTGAAGTGGCGATCTCCACAAAGCTGCCCTATGAACTAATAATTGGGAGAGACTTCCTGGTTTTCCGTCACTGTGGCCTGAGATGAAAGTGACTAATAGCCCTGAGACAGGGTAACCCTAGCAGAGTGGCCTGATACCCCTGGAAGGCCAGAACCCTGGGAGCCCGAGTCTGAAGGGCCAGCGGTAGGGGTGACCACTGCTGCAGCGGTAGTGGGGGAGACAACCCCACTGAGTGTAATGGTGGGAGACACGGAGGACTTGCCACCGGGACCTGAGTTGGCAGACCTCAATGTCTCCGGGGAAAATTTTGGGACCGCACAACACCGGGACCAAAACCCCAACCAGGGCCTGGGAGAATGTGCTGAAATTGATGGTAAACCCCAGAAACCAGGGGCTGAATTAATGTTCCCACGATTTATTGTTCTGCAGGATATGTTGTATCGGGTGAACCAAATCCGAGGTGAACCTGTTGAACAGTTGGTGGTGCCCACAGCGTATCGCAAGCTTGTCATGGAGCTTGCCCACCAACATGTTCTTGGGGGACACCTGGGGTGGCAGAAAACCCAGGACCGCATACTGCAGCGGTTTTATTGGCCCAGTGTGTTCAAGGAAGTAGAAAATTATTGTAAGTCCTGTCCAACCTGTCAGGTAACTAGCCCCCAGCCACATTTCCGTAGTCCTCTGGTACCTCTGCCAATTATTGAAGTACCGCTTGAGCGAATTGCTATGGATTTAATTGGGCCTGTACCAAAGTCTGCTAGGGGCCACCAACACATTCTGGTAGTTCTCGACTATGCCACTGGTATCCGGAGGCGGTGCCTCTGCGACATACCTCAGCTAAGCTCATTGCCAAAGAGTTAATGGAGATGTTTTCCCGTGTGGGCCTGCCAAAAGAGGTTCTGACAGACCAAGGGACCCCTTTATGTCCAAAGTAATGAAGGAACTGTGTAAATTGTTGCGTATAAAGCAGTTACGGACGTCCGCTTACCATCCGCAAACAGACGGTCTTGTTGAGAGGTTTAACCAAACTCTAAAGAATATGTTAAAAAGGGTGGTGTCTAGAGATGGGAAGGACTGGGACCTGCTTCTGCCCTATCTCATGTTCGCAGTGCGAGAGGTACCCCAGGCCTCTACTGGGTTCTCGCCTTCGAACTGCTTTATGGCAGACACCCTCGGGCCTGTTGGATATCGCCAAGGAAGCATGGGAACAACAGCCTGTCCCCCACAAAAGTGTCATTGAGTATGTCACCCAGATGCAGGAACGGATAGAAAGGGTGTTGCCGTTGGTCCGGGAGCATATGGAGGCAGCGCAACAAGCCCAGAGTAGGGTGTGATAATCGTCAGGCTCGGGTACGGGGCTTCAATCCGGGAGATCGAGTGTTGGTTCTGGTACCCACCCTTGACAGCAAATTCCTAGCTAGGTGGCAGGGCCCCTATGAGGTGGTCGAGAAGGTAGGGGAAGTAATTACAAAGTACACCAGCCAGGCGGCGCAAGCCGGAGCAGGTGTACCATGTGAATTTGCTAAAGCCGTGGAAAGATAGGGACACGGCCGACGACCACAGCCCCCGGCCAGGGCTTCTAGGTGAAAAGGGTCCAGCCCCACAGTTCGAGGCCTGTGAAGCCGTAACCACGGTAAAATTGCAGACAGCCTGTCTTCCACACAAGTTCAGGAAGTCAGGGAGTTCTCAGTCGGAACACGGATGTGTTCTCGACCTCCCTGGCCGCACGCCTCTCATCCGACATGACATCGCCACTGAGCCTCAGGCCAAGGTCCGGTTAAAACCATACCGGGTACCCGAGGCTCGGGCGGCGGGCCATCGCGGAGGAAGTGCAGTTAATGTTGAAGCTCGATGTCATTGAGGAGTCGAAAAGTGAGTGGGCCAGTCCCATAGTCCTAATACCCAAGCCGGATGGGACGTTACGTGTTCTGCAACGACTTTCGCAAGTTAAATGAAGTATCCAAGTTTGACGCGCATCCCATGCCCCGAGTAGACGAGCTTGTTGAAAATTTAGGACAAGCCCGTTATTTTTCTGTGCTGGACCTCACTAAAGGGTACTGGCAGGTACCCTTAACGGAGGCGGCTAAGGAAAACCGCGCTTGTTACCTCGCAGGGCCTGTATCACTACAAGGTGTTACCCTTTGGCCTGCATGGCGCTCCGCCACTTTCCAGAGGTTAATGGACATAGTGCTGCGACCACATCGTCGGTACGCCTCGGCCTACTTAGATGATGTAGTCATCCACAGCACCGACTGGGAAAGCCATTTACCCAAGGTGCAGGCGGTAGTGGATGCCCTGAGGAAAGCTGGACTAACCGCCAATCCAAAAAGTGTGCGATTGGGTTGGAAGAGACCAAATATCTGGGATATGTAATTGGGCGGGGAGTCATCAAACCTCAGGTAACTAAGGTAGAGGCCATTCGTAGCTGGCCCCGACCGGTCACCACCAGGCAGGTAAAGTCGTTCCTGGGGATTGTAGGATACTACATGAGGTTTGTGCCCCACTTTGCCACAATAGCAGCGCCATTGACAGACCTGTTGAAGGGACGAAAGTCTGGGAGGGTTAGCTGGAGTGAGAAGGCGGAGGAGGCTTTCTCCGCGTTGAAGTCGGCCCTGTGTGGGTCCCCGGTTTTGGTGACACCCGACTTCAACAAGGAGTTTGTCGTACAGACCGACGCCTCGGAGGTAGGCCTCGGTGCGGTACTGTCGCAGGAGGTCAACGGGGAAGAACATCCTGTTGTCTTCCTGAGCCGTAAGCTCAGTCCCGCCGAGTCCAGATATAGTATAGTGGAGAGGGAGTGCCTGGCTATCAAGTGGGCACTCGAATCTCTCCGCTACTACCTGTTAGGAGGAGGTTCTGCCTGGTGACCGACCATTCCCCTCAAATGGATGAGTCAGGCCAAGGAGAGGAATGCTCGGGTCACCAGGTGGTTCCTATCCCTTCAAAATTTCAAGTTCTCCGTGGAACATAGGGCAGGTCGCTTGCAGGGAAATGCAGATGCCCTTTCCGCGCCCACTGCCTCACATGTGTCCACCCCTCAGGGCTGAACAAAGGGGGTGTGGTAAGGTGCAGGGTGCCGTCGTGATGGCAGGTATGTGTCACCGAGGTTCATAGCCTCGGTGAGGTAAGAGCCCGTTTTGTTGATGTCAGCAGCAGCTAGTGCTACTGACAGAGTTTAAATAGCATGGCTGCAAAGCCGATCCGGGCCGGCTCTACCGGGAGCAGCTAAAGTGTAGGGTGGGTGGCTGCTCCCCACGACCCAGTCCTGGTTTTGGGCTGGGTTTAAAAGCTCAGCCAGCTCAGCAGCTGGAGGCTGTGATTATCCTGGAGCTGCTAACAGGGCTGAGGAGTTCTCTGTCCTGGAGGAAAGAGCTCAGCAAGGAGGTGTTTTGTTCCTGGCTACCTGAAGCTGGATTCTCCTGCGGCTGGGCCGACAGCGTGGTGCGAACCTGCACCTACACCTCCCAGGTGACTGAACCTGTGTTGGCCTGTTTTTGTTTTGCCACGTTATTTCCGTTGTGTGTGAACTGTCACCAAAGAGACTGTTTTTCATTTATGGTGTGCAAGTGTGAATAAAACACTGTTTGTTGCACAATCTGGACTCCTTGTTTTGCCTCTAAACTGCACCCGCACCGCTGTCTACCAGAGCGACTCCCCACACATGCTGAACATGTTCTTTGATGGTTTTTTGTTACACATTGTTTTATATTTGTATGTGTACTGCAGTTCACACGATGCGGTTTTTTGGCCAGAGTTCACACAGTGATATAGTTATTTTTCTCCCTGGACCATACAGGGTTAAAAAAGAGAGAAAAAGTGAAATTTGGTCAGCACCAGCACGTGTGTTTGCACCTTTGATTGTTGTAATCTGTAACAGCCAGTGTCTGTCTCTGTGACCAATAGCATTTGAACAACTGCACCACATAACAAGTGGGAAGGTATTACTTTGTCTTATATAAGGTTTACACAGAGACTGACACAACGTTACGATTAAGGACGTTTAGTCCGAAACGCATCAACGTTTGTCGCAATTGCCATGGAATCTGTCTGTATGTGAATATGCACCAATAAAGAAGGAACCTGATTTTATCCCATGCTTGGTGCCAGAGCCACTTTTTCCTTTGTTTTGGCCTTTAAACATAATGTCTGCTGCTGCCTGTGCTGCTGAATTTGGCCAAGCTACATGTGGCCTTGATAATACACCACTTCTTAAAACTTGGTTGGGAACTGAGAACATGACCTAGCAGCCAATCCTTTACAGCTTTACAGTTTAAACACTCCACTACAAAATTCTCCCCGATGCCTGTGATACAATTATCTTACACAATGGGTTCATGTAATTATAACAGGCAGGAGAATACATAGTTTTAAACAATGTCTTCTGTCCTGGAGACAACAGAGGAGTCATTCAATTATCTCTCCGGACAAAGGGAAATCGCCAATACACACGTGGGGACAATAGGACAGACATCACTATTCAAATATACAATGTCCCAACCATTACAGTAAATATAGACATTTAACATATCCCCAGATGGCTTGGATCTGAGCGCTCAATATATCCAAACAGCACTCAGTTGCCACAAACACAGTCAAATCATCATGGTGATTAAGTTTAGCATGGGCTGATGAGAGGCCCATAATCCTGGGGCAAGAGGCTGGAAACAAGGCTTCTCCAGCACCCAGTGGCAAGGTTGGTTTTGCCACATTGCCGTTGATGCTGCTGCATGTCATGAAAATTTGAGCCTCTTAACATAACGTTTGCTGCTGCCTGAGCTGGGCCAAGCTACATGTTGCCCTGATAATACACCACTCCTTAAATAATGCCGTTGATGCTGCTGCATGTCATGACGATGTTGAGTTACATTTGGGCTTTTTAACATAACCTCTGCTGCTGCCTGTGCTGCCGAATTGGGCCAAGCTACATGTTGCCCTGATATTACACCACCCCTTAAATAATGCTGTTGATGCTGCTGCATGTCATGAAAATTCTGAGTTACATTTGGGCCTTTTAACATAATGTCTGCTGCTGCCTGTGCTGCCGAATTGGGCCAAGCTACATGTTGCACTGATAATACACCACTCCCTAAATAATGCCATTGATGCTGCTGCATGTCATGAAAATGTTGAGTTAGATTTGGGCTTTTTAACATAACGTCTGCTGCTGCCTGTGCTGCCGAATTGGGCCAAGCTACATGTTGCACTGATAATACACCACTCCTTAAATAATGCCGTTGATGCTGCTGCATGTCATGACGATGTTGAGTTACATTTGGGCTTTTTAACATAACCTCTGCTGCTGCCTGTGCTGCCGAATTGGGCCAAGCTACATGTTGCCCTGATAATACACCACCCCTTAAATAATGCTGTTGATGCTGCTGCATGTCATGAAAATGTTGAGTTACATTTGGGCTTTTTAACATAACGTCTGCTGCTGCCTGTGCTGCCGAATTGGGCCAAGCTACATGTTGCCCTGATAACACACCACCCCTTAAATAATGCCGTTGATGCTGCTGCATGTCATGAAAATTCTGAGTTACATTTGGGACTTTTAACATAATGTCTGCTGCTGCCTGTGCTGCCGAATTGGGCCAAGCTACATGTTGCCCTGATAATACACCACTTCCTAAATAATGCCGTTGATGCTGCTGCATGTCATGACGATGTTGAGTTACATTTGGGCTTTTTAACATAACCTCTGCTGCTGCCTGTGCTGCCGAATTGGGCTAAGCTACATGTTGCCCTGATAATACACCACCCCTTAAATAATGCTGTTGATGCTGCTGCATGTCATGAAAATGTTGAGTTACATTTGGGCTTTTTAACATAGCGTCTGCTGCTGCCTGTGCTGCCGAATTGGGCCAAGCTACATGTTGCACTGATAATACACCACTCCTTAAATAATGCCGTTGATGCTGCTGCATGTCATGAAAATGTTGAGTTACATTTGATCGCACAGGGAACAATCATAGAGTCCAGACCTTCACACCTTTTTTAAAGTAAAATTTCGATTGGGTTATTTTATTTTTTATTATAAACTGGAAGTGTACTTACCTGCCAGTGCCTGCCGTTATTCTGCCTAGTTACAAATGGAAACTTATGAGTCAGCATTCTAGTACTGTGTTAACTCTAGATGCTGTATGTCCTGATCGTGTGTAGACAACCATCATGGACCTGATTTTATCTTTTGCACTTTAACAAGTATAGAATTATGAATTCTCTTAACCTGGTTTGCATGTTTCGTATTCTCGCATGTGCTCAGCTTATTTATGTATTGTCAATATTTAGACATAAAAATATTTATTTAAATAATCTTTTTAAAAAGACATTTTATCTAGCGTTGTTCGGCTTCATTCACAAAATGAAATGATTTTACTTTATTTTATTATTTTTTATTTTAAATTAGGTGTGGTTTGGGGCGGCTATGTTGTGGTTCACGCTGTAGCACGGTGTGGACCGCATGTGGCCTTCCCTTGTCAAAAGGTCTTGTGCAGTTGGCATTTTACAGGACTGATTGATGAACCTACGAAAATTTATATATTTTTTTTTTTTTTTTGTCACACGGATTTAAGGTCCAACGCGGTGATGTCTGTCGTTTTGGGAGGGATGGCTGACTTCCGTGTTGACCTCTCTACATGGTTGGGTGTGACTGGCGTTATACTCATCCGTGTGGAAATCCGGTTTTGTGAATGGAGCCGTGTAGCAACATGTAATTATGTATAGGTACTTTTCTTGTTTATGTTACTTATTGGCAATTATGTAATGAGGATTTGCACATGCTAATTATATATAACCACTGCTTTAAGATTTTAAGTATAAACTGTGTACTATACAATGTTCTTGAAGACATGTCACCGGTTAGAGAATTCATATAATCATAGTCATGTAATCAATTATATGTTTCTATCTGTTCGGCGGAAGCAATGCTACAACATCCATGCTGGCTAGTTCTTACCCCTACTATTTTATTGTTCCAACATTGTTCCTTTTTTTTGTTTTATAGTTCTGATAACAAGATTTGATTGTAAAGAAATTTTTGGAATTTGTAAAAGTTTATAATTTTGCTAATTTGATAAATCAAACAAGGTTTTTTGTAGTTATTATTACTCTGTTCAAGTTTTGTATTTTAATAGTTAATTGTTTGATGAAAAAATACATTCATTATTTACGATAATTTGTGAAAAAAAAATTATGTTACTACATAAAATAATTTAGTTACTAGGAAAATTAGAATAACAGAAATAAACGTGGCCTAAATGGGTGGGACTGCTCCAAACCCCAAACACTGTGGCGTGTTTCTAACTGGGGGGGGCAGTTCCTCCGCATGTGGTTCGCAGCGAACGGCTATCCCCAGCAAAAATTGCATACAATGGAGGATACCGGCGCGAACCACAAGCACCACACAAACATCCTACACAAAATAAAACATGTGCGGATGAAAATATATAAACACATAACTCACAGAAAAAAGATGCACCACATGGATAAGCAACTGACAACACTGGCTAATCCCTCACTCGGATGTTAAAAGCTGAGAGATTCGCCAATATTTCCAATCAGGAACATATCGGAGCCCCTTCAAGCACCACGTCACGGTATCTCAGCATGGCATGAGGTCCTACCACTAGACTACCTATGGTGTGTGAACAAGGTCTGAAAAGGTATTAAGCACCCTACAGCCCCCTCCCACTCACCTGCATTGCAGGACCAACAATGCAATGGGGAACAAATGAGGCCGCAATCTACACCTACAACAGACCATGTGACACCGGCTTCCAAGTGCAACAGAATGTTTACCAGCCATTTGCAATGGCACATTCAATACATATAAAACAAGAATAGTGGTAGGACCTCATGCCATGCTGAGATACCGTGACGTGATGCTTGAAGGGGCTCCGATATGTTCCTGATTGGAAATATTGGCGAATCTCTCAGCTTTTAACATCCGAGTGAGGGATTAGCCAGTGTTGTCAGTTGCTTATCCATGTGGTGCATCTTTTTTCTGTGAGTTACTAGGAAAATTAACCAAAAAGTTTATTTTATATGTAACTCTGGACTATTAGAATGCTTTGCTTTGTACTTAATATTTAATACACAACCGTTACCAATGACTACTACTATCGTGATCCATTTGAGTTATGTGTAGGCCTCATACTACCCAATTTCTATATACCTGGGGATGCTGTATGTCAGGATACTGATGAGTTTGGGAACGGACTCTAGGGGCCTTTACTTAATAAAAATGTTTAACAATTATACTGAAAACTTCAACGTTTTTTAATTTAAAAAAATAAAACTAAACAATATAATTACAAATAAATAAAAAATATATAATTGAACAAATCTTAATAGGGCAATGCCCTCATTTTTTCACAATTTTTTTAAGATGCCCAACGGCCTTGGCATGTATCTCCTCCATTTTTCGCATGCCATTCGAAAACTGGAGCTTGATCTCCCGCAGCTTCCGGAGATGCTGCTCCCGGAAGGCTTTCACCGCAGTCTGGTGCTCCCTCTCTAGCTCCTTGATTTTAAGTAGCATTTCTTTCAATACTGTAAAAAAATGAAAACAATAAATAAATAAAATAGACGGTGTCGTTTCAGAAGAAACCACAGGATGTTGGCTTGAAATCTGATTGGCGGTTAGTGACTCCACCCACTTTTTTGAATTTTGAATAAAAATCTAAGAGCAGCGGCAGTTTGACTTTTTCCTATTTAAACAAATGCCTGAAATTTGATTGGGCATTGTAGACTCCGCCCACTTTTTAATAAATTTTAATCCCAGTCACCTAGTAACCCACAGTGCCAAGTCTGGGGACCCTGGCTTAAATACCGTGAGAATGACAGCTTTTTCAAGTTTTCACACTGAAGTCAACAGTGAAAATTTGATTGGACTTTTTATTGTCCCCCAAATTTGACACAAATTTTCAGGGTGACCCCATGTCTAAGTGACCCAAGTTTAGTGACTTTAACCTGAAAGCTGAAGGAGTGACAAAACTTAATAGTTTTCCTATGAAAGTCGATGGGACAAAATGGGGTCTCCGGGGGGCCGTTCCAGGGGCCCGGAGGGTGGGCTCGGGTAACAAAGCACAAGCAAAGTTTGTTAATTGTACTCCTACAACTGTGGAAGGAGAGGCGTTTAGAAAATTGCTAAATTTTCATTGGCCAATGGTATCTCCATCCACTTTGGGGTGCCCCCCCCCCCCCACAAAATATACCAGTTTATTTGGGTTGACACCAACAATATCTGGTCCGAGTTTTGGGAATAATCATGGCTGCTCGGTATGTCTCAATGGGAATGTGGGAATGTATACTTCGGTGAATCAGTACGCCTGTAACTATAGGTTCCAGGGAGGTTTTCTTTAGAAATTATTTTAGACCTGGGTTTTATTAGTCAGAGACATTGGGTGGGACATGTCACACCCGTACTACATCTTGCGGTTTTCATAACATTGTGGTTAAAAGGGCTATTAAAATACTTTGTGGATAGGCGATCGGAATGCAGAACAATCATAGAGGGGAACCAGACCTCTGGAAGGCTGTAAAGAGTGTTGAGCTAGTACGTTTTTGATATCCCACTTGTACGGAACTGTAAGTGTGGGACTAAAGGTTCTCCGATATGTGTGGGCTGAAGAAAGATTATTAGTAAAGATTTAACATGCTTATTGTTTGCTCCAAAAAAGTATGTCTATGGTGAAGACTAAACTGACACCTGTTTGTGCGTGTGAACAGTGAGTGAGTGAAAACAGCCACAGCACATACTTACACTCCTTGTGAGGGGTGGTGATCAGCTCTTCTTCCTCCTCCTCCTCCTCCTCGTCCTCGTCATCATCCACTTGAGGGGGTGAGGCGGGTTGGGGTGAAGGTCTACCCTCTGCTCCTGCCTCTGACTCCTCTGGGGGGCTAGGGGCATGTTGTTGCCCTGAGGGTCCAGCCTCCTCCTCCTCTGACGCAGAGACCTCCCACAGCTGCTGTCTGGGAGGCCTGCGCCTGAGAGCAGGCAAAGGAACACCTATAATAACAAATTTTACTACTTTTAGAAAAAAATCGAAAAACAAAAATGTACATATGCTTTACATTACTTTTGTATCTTTATTCCAACACTCAGTAATCATTATACCTGGACATTTTTCGTCCCGGATCTCGCGGATTCTTTCCGCGTGCCTCCTTTTCATATCTGACCATTTTTTCAAATTGCGGACAATTTGGTTTTTCTCGGCATGGGATCATATCCCTGCTCCAACATGCGCTGCAGTATAAAAAAAAAGCACATAATCAGATTTTATAACGGTAACTTTAAATCTAATATTTCACTTTCAAACACTAATAATTTTTGGTTTGATGGTTGAGGTGATGAATAAATGTTGGTGACTATGGCTAAGGCAGCGCACGGCGAGAGGTTCCCCGGGCTTAAACTACGACATGCAGAGCTTTCAGTTAGACTGTCTCTCGCCATGCGTAGCCTTGCTGCTGCCGTACCGCCGACCCCGCCACTATTATAGTCAATAGGGACGAAGCGTCATTCTAGGGGCGTAGGTGAACTAATGTTAATGTTAATGTTAAAGGTTCGCCTCCCCGTGGTGCACCCTGGGTAACGCTAAATGAACCAGCAAATACTGAATTTCAAACATTACTTCTCCTGGCCAACGGGACACTTATTAGAATCTATATACTAGGCATCCTCAAACTACAGCCCTCCAGCAAACTGCGGCCCTCCAGCTTTTTCTAAACTAAAAATCACATCATTCCATGACAGCCTACAGCTATCATCCTATAGAGGGGCATCATGAGAAAAGCTTGAGGAAGTGAGTGCCCCCTTCCCCCATCCTATGTGTCATGCAGGACAGGTGGGGAACACTGACATTACTTTGTATCCTGCATGGCCCATGGGAAAGCTGAGTGATCCCCTCCCCCCTGCCTTTCCATGTTCTTATTACCTGCATTTATGCCTTGCAGGATAGCAGGAAATCTGAGTGACATTACATGATGTAATAGCACCCAGCTTTTCTGCTGTCCTGCACGGCACATGTGGAGAGACATGAGAATAATCTGAGAAAGCTGAGTAACACAGCTCCCACCTACCCTCATATCTTCTCATGTCTCTGCACTTGTGCCATGCAGGACATCAGGAAGACTGAGTCACATTACATATTGTAGTGACAACCAGCTTTCCTCCTGTTCTGAATGGCATATGTGCAGAGGAATAGCCCCCCACCCCTCCCCTCCCCCCTCCCCTCCCCTCCCCTCCACTCCACTCCACACACATACACCTCTGCACTGTCCTCACCTACAATTAGTCACTTACTGCATTACTGGTGGGGTTGTGGCAAGCCAGAGGAATCGGCGTGGTGAAGCAAGCAGGTGGGAGGCGGGGCTAGGAGGCGGGAGGCAGAGCTAGCAGGCGGGAGACTGTTAGGAAGATAGACGGGGGCGGGGACTCTCCTCCACTGCAGGCCCCCCTTCCACACGGGCCCCATGCATTGTCTGCCTATACAGTAGGTAAGCCACTGAACATGTGTTATTCTGGTCTGTTTGGGGACAAAAAAAAAAGCTTTTTATTGATGAGTGTGAGAAAATACACAATCTGACATGATGGCCCTAAGAGCTGTGAATATTACTTTAGAGATTCTCTATTATCTGAGATTCTGAAAGTGAAAAAAAATAGACTAAATATAAGCATTACCTAATATAATATTGCCCTTATGCTTAGAGCTTATTTACAGACTTATTATGATTCTATTTTGTATAGAGCAGTAATAGGCCTTCCACAAAGCCTCAAGAAAGGAGAAGATAAACAATAAAACTCTAGCTTACGGTTGATCACCAGTTGTGATACTTCAAAAAAGTTGTTACAAGTTGTACGATAATGGCACCCAGAGACAGATAACATTGACATACAGTTAATAACACTGCCATACAATGACTGGATAACACTACTATACCATGACTGGGTAACACCACAGTACCATGAGTGGATAAAACCTCTATACCATGACTGGATAACACCACTGTACTGTGACTGTCTAACACCGCCATACCATGACTGGCTAACACCACCATACCATCATTTGCTAACACCGCTATACCATGACTGTCTAAGACTGCCATACCATGACTGGATAACAACACCATACCGTGACTGGATAGCATCACCATACTGTGACTAGGTAACACCACCATACCATGACTGGCTAACACAATCATACCATGTGTCACAGTCGCTACCTCTGGCTGTGACCTTCTGTCCACGCTCGTACTGCAGCTCCCCGCTGCAGTTCCGTTCCTGTGTGTCTGTGATTCTGTTTGGGTTAACTCCCCTGTGTGTATCAGGAGTTACCCTCAGTTCACACTTGCACGTTTTACAGCGCGTTCGAACGTGCTGTAAAACGCTCAACAGGAGAAAACTCATGTTTCCCTATGGGCATGGTTCTCACCTGAGCGTTTTACAGCGCGTTTGAACGCGCTGTAAAACGCCCTACGCTCAAAAAAGTTCTTGAGCTTCTTTGGGGCGTTTTGTCGCGCGTTTGCACCCATAGACTTCAATGGGAACTCGCGTAAATCGTGAGTTTAACACGCGTTAAAGTGTAGATATGCCTTTTTCAATTGGTCTCTAGAGTCACGAATGCTCGTATGACGCGCGTATCCTATTTGCAAAAACACGCGGAAAACGCGCGTCTCAGAAACGCTCAGGTGTGAACCCAGGGTTAATCCTCTCTGTCTGGTCCATGGGTGTGGCCTCTTTTCTGCACCCATGGAACCTGTATATAAGGCTGACTTTGCCTCAGTTCTGGGTCAGCTCTCCTGGTGTGTGTTTATCCTGTCCTGCTCCTGGTTTGTACTCTGTCTCCTATGCTGCTGACCCATGGGATCCGTGTCTGTCTGTGTTCTGTGGGTTCGTCTACTTATTCATTGTTGTCCATTTTCTATGTCTTTTCGCCTTTGCCCTGATTTGTTAATGTTTTAGTCACCTTGTGTTTATTATGTCTTTGCCTTGCCTTGCCTCATGGTTATGCCCTCGGAGCAGCTCTCCTGCTACTGGTGCATTGGGTATTGCCCGTGCAGCAACTCTCATGTTGCTGGTAGCCATGAGCCGTGTCTGTGTATATCCCCTCTCAGCAAGCCCTCGCTGCAGCTTGCTGCTGCAGAGTGCTATGGGCTAGGCCACGCAGTGTACCACTGGTGGAGCAAGTCCTTCTCGGCTCATTGCCACTCCTGGTTCCTTGCTATGTACCCGTGCTCGTGTTTTCAGTTGTTTAGTTTTTATTCGCCGGTATTTGTTATCACTGCCTATGTACTGTTGGTACCTTTGATACCTGTTATCCCTTCGTTCCTGTTGTCACTGTCTAGTTCACGCCCCAGAGTGGACCCTGGCAACTTCCTGCGGCAAAGCCTATCCCTACCATCTGGGGCCCTAGTGAATACAAGGAGTTGCTTAGTCACGCCCCTCTGGAGTATTACTAGACAGTGGCGCAGTGGGGGTTTTCTTCCACTGTGCGGACAGTACATAGAGCTCATGTTTCCCCTGAGGTTCCTTTCTTGTCTTGTTTGTGCAATAAACTTTGATGTGACTGTCCCTGTGTGCCGTATGTTTATTGCTGACGACGCAGAAGTCTCTCGCGGGACTTCCAACTCGTGACACCATGACTGGATAACGTCACATCACCTTACCTTAACTGGATAAAACCTATGTACCATGACTGAATAACACAACCATACTGTGACTGGATAATACCACCATAGCCATGACTGGCTAACACCACTGGATAAAAGTAATGAGCGAGCACCAAAGTGTTTGGGTACTCGGTCCAAACACAAAGCGATATTTGTGCGCTCGGCCAAGCACCCGACTATAATGGAAGACAACCAGGCACCCCCTGTTCGGATGAGGGAGGATGGCTGGTCCATTGGAAAAAGTAAAAAAATGACAGAAACACCACCGAAATGGATCTGGAACAGCATGGGGACCATGTCTGGCTCCATCTTGGACTCCAATGTCGCTGCTGGGAACCATATTGTCCCTGTTGTCCGCCACTTTTACATAGCGACAAAATCACGCCCAAAATCCCACCCCCTCAAAAAAAGAAATTTTTAGAGGTAAAATTGTTAGGATACATTCTTTCCTGTATATTCAATTGTAAATACAGTGCAAATGCTGACAAAAATTAAAAGGAAGAAGCACTCCGATACAGCCTGTATATCACATAAAGGAGGGCCTCATTCACATGGTGCTACAATTGTTCAGGTACACTGCTGCACTCATAAAGCCTACGCACTAAATGAAAGGGCTGCCAAAAAGGAACCTGCACTCCAATACACCCTTTATTACCCATAAAGAAGGGCATCATACACACCCTTCAAAAATTATCATTGATGGCCTACTGGTGACCCTCAAAAACATTTGGAGCAAGGACGTGCTGGTTACTCTCTAAAACATTATAGTTGAGGGCCTGAAGGTGAGCGGACCCAATAAAAAATTGTAGTGAGGGCCTGAAGGTGAGCGAACCCCATAAAACATTGCAGTGATGGCCTACAGGTGAGCGAACCTTATAAAGCATTGGAGGTGAGGGCTTAAAGCCTAGCGAACCCCGTAAAACATTGCAGTCATGGCCTACAGGTGAGCAGACAGTATAAAGCGTTGGAGGTGAGGGCCTGAAGCCTAGCGAACCCTATAAAACATTGCAGTGATGGCCTACAGGTGAGCAGACCGTATAAAGCATTGGAGGCAGGGGACTGAAGGTGAGTGAACCCCATAGAACATTGCAGTGATGGCCTACAGGTGAGCAGACCTTATAAAGCATTGGAGGTGAGAGCCTGAAGCCTATCGAACCCCATAAAACATTGCATTGATGGCCTACAGGTGAGAAGATGGCATAAAGTATTGGAGGTGAGGGCTTGAAGCCTAGCGAACCCCATAAATCATTGCAGTGATGGCCTACAGGTGAGCAGATGGTATAAAGCATTAGAGGTGAGGGCTGAAGCCTAGTGAACACCATAAATCATTGCAGTGATGGCCTACAGGTGAGCAGACCATATAAAGCATTAGAGGTGAGGGACTGAATGTGAGCAAACCCCATAAAACATTGCAGTGATGGACTACAGGTGAGCAGACGGTATAAAGCATTGGAGGTGAGGGCCTGAAGCCTAGAGAACCCAATAAAACATTGCACTAAAGGCCTACAGGTAAGCAGACGGTAAAAAGCATTGGAGGTGAGGGCCTGAAGCAGAGCAAACCCTACAAAACATTGTAGTGAGGGCATATATATTCTGTATGGAAGCGGAGGTGTAGGAGGAGGCGGATGAGAAAACAAGATTCAAACATATACCCTTTTTTTTGCAGTGAAAAGGGTGCATCTGAATCTTGTGGATTGAGTACATTATAAAGCATGCATTTAAATTATGTTTTTCTTCCTCATCAGCTCAGCTTTCCGCTGGTGGAGTGGAGAAGTCAGGGAAAATCCAGACCTTTTTCATTTTTATCTGAGTCAACCTGTCAGCATTGTCAGTGGACAAGCGTATACGCTTATCTGTTATAATGCCACCAGCAGCACTAAATACATGCTCAGACAAAACGCTGGCGGCAGGGATGGCCAGCACCTCTAAGGTGTAGAGCGCAAGTTTGTGCCACGTGTCCAGCTTGGACAACTAGTAGTTGTAATGCACTGAGGTATCATTTAGGATGCTGATACGGTCTGCAATGTATTCCTTCACCATCTTCCAAAACTTTTCCCTCCTTGTAGCAATAGGCTGCGATTCAGGGTGAGGTTGCTGGCGGGGTGGCATGAAAGTATTCCATGCCTTGGAAAGTGTTGCCCTGCCTCTGTTGGAACTACTGTGTGTTTCCCTTTACTCTCTTCCTCGGTTGCCTAAGGAAGTACGGACTCTGGCGGCCGCATTTTCAGATGGAAAATTTTGGAGCAATCTTTCAACAAGTACCTACTGGTATTGCACGGTTTTACTCGTCCTCTCCACCACAGGAATCAGAGATGAGAAGTTCTCTTTGTAGCGGGGGTCGAGAAGGGTGAACACCCAGTAATCTGTGTTACCTAAAATGCGTATTAAATGAGGGTCGCGAGAAAGGCAGCTTAACATGAAGTCAGCCATGTGTGCCAGAGTACCAATGGGCAAGACATCGATGTCAACTTCAGGATGACTCTCCATACCCTCCTCCTCCTCCTCCTCTGCCCATCCATGCTGAACAGATGGAATTAAAGTTCCATGGGTACTAGCCTCTGTAGCAGAAGCAAGTGTCTCCAGCTCCTCCTCCTCTTTATGGCCCAATTCTCGCTGGGAAGACGAACTGGGGGAGGTCTGGCTATCACCCTATGTCATCTTCTCCCCCATTAGCTCATCTGCCACATTCAAAGCATGTACCCCTGTCATACCCTATGTGCTGGAGTTCCATGACTGCTTGGAGGAATTGACTCAGAAAGTGCATACTAACCTCCAAGCGGCACAGACCCGTCAGCGCCGATGGTATGACAGAGGTGCAGGGACCGGAGCTTTCAGATTGGCCAAAAGCTCCAGGACGCCTGGCAGGGCCCATACCAAGTGGTGGAGCAGGGGTGCGACACCACTTAATTGATCGGCCCGTGCTCTGGTAGTGGGCGGAGACGCATGCTCCATGTGAACATGCTCAAAAATTGAGAGAACAGAGGATGTGGCCGCCATATGTGCGCCCGCCTTTGACGACTTTGAGAATCTTCCCCTACCAGATCTTCTGGGGGAGCATGATAAACTAGGGACCCTAAATGAAGTTCAGCTAGGAGAGAGACTAAGTCCCCAAGAGCATATCCAGGTGTGACAACTGTTAGCCACAAAGGACGCCACATTCTCTAATGCACCTAGCTACACCCCATTAGTTACCCATAGGGTAGACACGGGCGATCAACAACCCCTTAGACAGATGCCCTACAGAATTCCTGAGGCTGTCAGGGAGCACATGAGACAGAAAATTCAGGAAATGCTCCACTTAGGGATCATAGAAGCATCAGATAGCCCTTGGGCCTCTCCGGTAGTTTTAGTACCAAAGCGAGAAGGCACAACCCGCTTTTGTGTAGATTACCGGAGACTTAATGATAAAACAGTCTCTGATGCATACCCTATGCCCAGGATAGACGAGCTCTTAGATAGGAAGGCTAGAGGTCAATACCTCACGACCATCGACTTATGTAAGGGCTATTGGCAAATTCCCTTAGCGCATGATGCCATTCCCAAGTCGGCCTTTGTCACCCTGTTTGGCCTCTACAAATTTAAGGTCATACCATTTGGGATGAAAAACACCCCAGCCACGTTCCAACGTATGGTGGACCGGCTGCTTGATGGCTTCCAAGATTATGCATGTGCATACTTGGATGACATTGCTATTTATAGTGAAACTGCGTAAGAGCATCTGAGCCACATAAGTGCTGTGATAGACCGCATCAGAGAGGCTGGCCTAACCCTAAAACCCAGCAAGTGCCATATTGGGATGGCCGAGGTATAATACCTAGGTCACCGGGTGGTTTGTGGTAAGCAAAAGCCTGAGCCCACTAAAGTAGAGGCAGCAGCCCAGTGGCCAACCCCCCGTTCCAAAACGCAGGTGTTAACCTTCCTAGGGACTGCGGGCTATTATTGGAAATTTGTTCCAAACTATAGTACCCTGGCCAGACCCCTCACTGACCTCACCAAAAAGAACCTTCTCCACCAAGTAGTCTGGGCCCCAGTGTGAGCAGGCATTCCAAAAGCTTAAGCAAGCCCTTGTTAATAGTCCTGTACTCACTGCTCCCAATGCATTGAAAAGATTCCTTGTTCAAACAGATGCTTCAATGTTTGGATTGGGAGCGGTACTGAGCCAAGTTGGAGAAGATGGCGGGGAACATCCCGTAGCTTACTTGAGTCGGAAGCTTCTACCCAGGGAAGTGAGCTACGCCGCCATAGAGAAGGAATGCCTGGCTGTGGTGTGGGCTCTAAAAAAGCTTCAACCCTACTTGTATGGACTGCAGTTCCCATTACTCGCGGATCACAACCCGTTAGTATGGCTAAATCGTGAGGCAGCGGACAATGCGTGGTTGTTGCGCTGGAGCTTGGCATTACAACCATACGATTTTACAATTCACTACCACACCGGAAAACAGAATGGCAATGCTGACGGGTTATCACTAGTATTGAGCGAACAGTTCGAGCATAGTTCGGTTTCGTACCGAATTTTGGGGTGTTCGGGACACGGACCCGTACCCGAACATTTTCAAAAAAGTTCGGGTTAGGGTTAGTTGTTCGGCGATTTCTTCCCGCTTTTCCTCCCCTTTGGTACTGCGAGAGGACGTGGCCATTCTGCCACAGCCACACGTCCTAGTGAACCAACTACCTCAGGTTCCAGTACCCGCCAGAATTTACAGTGATATTTGGTGGGGCCCAATGCCGTTCTAAGGATGGTAAGGCCTGAGCAGGTACAGGCGCTAGTCAATTGGGTCGCTGACAGTGGATCCAGCACGTTCACAACAATATCTCCCACCCAATCTTCTGCAGAAAGCGCACAGGTGGCGCCTGAAAACCAAGCCCATCAGTCTGTCACATCACCCCCATGCATATCAGGGAAACTGTCTGAGCCTCAAGTTATGCAGCACTCTCTTATGCTGTTTGAAGACTCTGCTGGCAGGGTTTCCCAAGGGAATCCACCTAGCCCTTCCCCAGTGGTGGAAGACATAGAATGCACTGATGCACAACCACTGATGTTTCCTGATGATGAGGACATGGAAATACCATCTCATCGCAGTCCTCATGTCTCTGATGATGACGAAACACAGGTGCCAACTGCTGCGTCTTTCTGCAGTGTGCAGACCGAACAGGAGGTCAGGGAGGAAGACTGTGTGGAAGACGATGCAGGGGACGATGAGGTCCTAGACACCACATGGAATGAAGGTCGTGCCACTGACTTTCATAGTTCAGAAGAAGAGGCAGTGGTGAGACTCAGCCAACAGCGTAGCAAAAGAGGGAGCAGGGGGCAAAAGCAGAACAGCCGCCTCCAAGAGAGTACACCTGCTACTGGCCACCGCCACCAGGGAACGAGCACCCCAAAGGCAGCTTCAAGGAGTTCCCTGGCATTGCACTTCTTTAAACAATGTGCTGACGACAAGACCCGAGTGGTTTGCACGCTGTGCCATCAGAGCCTGAAGCGAGGCATTAACGTTCTGAACCTTAGCACAACCTGCATGACCAGGCATCTACATGCAAAGCATGAACTGCAGTGGAGTAAACACCTTAAAAGCAAGGAACTCACTCTGGCTCTCCCTGATCCCTCTTCTGCTGCTGCCTCGGCCTCTTCCTCTGCCTTGGGAGGAATGTTGGCACCTGCCGCCCACCAAACAGAGGATGTGCCACCGACACCACCACCTGCGTCACCAAGCATCTCCCCCATGTCACACGGCAGCGTTCAGCTCTCCATCTCACAAACCTTGGAGAGAAAGAGTAAATTCCCACCTAGCCACCCTCGAGCAATGGGCCTGAATGCCAGCATTTCTAAGCTACTGGCCTTTGAAATGCTGTCATTCAGGCTGGTGGACACAGACAGCTTCAAACAGCTGATGTCATGTGTGTCCCACAGTATGTTGTTCCCAGCCGCCACTACTTCTCCAAGACAGCTGTGCCTTCCCTGCACAACCAAGTATCCAATAAAATCAAGTGTGCACTGCACAACGCCATCTGTGGCAAGGTCCACCTCACCACAGATACGTGGACCAGTAAGCACGGCCAAGGACGCTATATCTCCCTAACTGCACATTGCGTAAATGTAGTGGCGGCTGGGCCCCAGGCGGAGAGTTCCTTGGCGCATGTCCTTCCACCGCCAAGGATCGCAGGGCATCATTCTTTGCCTCCTGTAGCCTCCTCCTCCTACTCGGCTTCCTCCTGCTCTGCTTCCAGCAGCTCATCGAGTCAGCCACATACCTTCACCACCAACATCAGCACAGCCTGGGGTAAACGTCAGCAGGCCATTCTGAAACTTATATGTTTGGCAGACAGGCCCCACGCCGCGCAGGAGTTGTGGCGGGGTATTGAACAACAGACCGACGAGTGGTTTCTGCCGGTGGGCCTCAAGACCGGCCTGGTGGTGTGTGATAATGTGCGAAATCTCGTGGCAGCTCTGGGACTAGCCGGTTTGATGCACATCAGTTGCCTGGCGCATGTGCTGAATTTAATGACGCAGAAGTTCATTCACAACTACCCCGACATGTCAGAGCTGCTGCATAAAGTGCGGGCCGTCTGTGCGCGCTTCCGGCGTTCACATCCTGCCGCTGCTCGCCTGTCTGCGCTACAGCAGAACTTCGGCCTTCCCGCTCACCGCCTCATATGCGATGTGCCCACCAGGTTGAACTCCACCTTGCACATGCTGGAGAGACTGTGCGAGCAGCAGCAGGCCATAGTGGAGTTTCAGCTGCAGCACGCATGCGTCAGTCGCACTGCGGAACAGCACCACTTCACCAACAATGATTGGGCCTCCATGCGAGACCTGTGTGCCCTGTTGAGCTATTTCGAGTACTCCACCAACATGGCCAGTGGCGATGACACAGTTATTAGCGTTGCAATACCACTTCTATGTCTCCTTGAGAAAACGCTTAGGGCGATGATGGAAGAGGAGGTTGCCCAGGAGGAGGAGGATGAGGGGTCATTTTTAGCACCTTCAGGCCAGTCTGTTAGAAGTGGCTCAGAGGGAGGATTTTTGCAACAGCAGAGGCCAGGTAGAAATGTGGCCAGCCAGGGCCCACTACTGGAGGACGAGGAGGATGAGGTGGAGGAGGATGAGGATGAAGCAGGTTCACAGCGGGTTGGCACCCGACACAGCTCAGGCCCATCACTGGTGCGTGGCTGGGGAGATACGGAGGATGATGACAATACGCCTCCCACAGAGGACAGCTTGTCCTTACCTCTGGGGAGCCTGGCACACATGAGCGACTACATACTGCAGTGCCTGTGCAAAGACAGCAGAGTTGCCCACATTTTTAACG
>JAKVIS010001252.1:0-38227 GCA_033119425.1 Bufotes viridis
CTACAACATACTGAAATAAAAAAATGAACATAAACCCCACGCTAAAACTTTACAAGTAGATGGCGTAAAAATGCAGATGTAACATACATGGAGTAACAAAATAAAAATACTGACATAAACGGCAATGGAGTCTCCTCAGTGGATGTAAATTGCTGTGATGGTGTTTGCTGAGGTCCAATAACCCCCAAGTTCTCACTTGGAGAATATACTAGAGTCCACAGTATAAAAAAGAGGTGAATAGAGTATTAGTGGTACTAATGTGCAGAAAAAAACGTTACCGCTCCAGTGGTAAATGTTGCAGATGGCGGCTGGATCTCCACATGTAGCTATAAATGGCATCCACTTTCCTGTAATGCTTCAGACACAGTTGCATGCAGCGTCCCACATGACGTGTCTTACGACCAGGCAAAGTGTTCTCTGAGTGGAGACCAGGTCCAAAAGTCCACCTTGTATAGGAAATGTTGTGGAGCCTTTGAATCCTTAACTGGATAATGATGTATCCGCACAAAATCAACAGAAGATCTACGTAAGATAGTTCGCCCAATGCTGCCCAACCATACGCGTTTCGGAGGTCCTCCTCCTTCCTCAGCACATGCAGCAAATTTATGAAAATGGCGACAGGAATAATTTGGCGCAAGTGCAATGTGGTTGTGCCTATTTCAGTAAAAGTACACCTAGGGGATGCCTGGAACGGAATTGTAACTTTTTTGTGACTTTGTAAAAAGTTGCCCTTCATAAAGGTATCACAAAAATTGTCTACTCTAAAATTCTGATCAAATTTTCATTTCAAATCAGTAGCTGGAGCAAACATTTTTGAACAAGTGACCCCAAAAAGTCATAAAACCCCTACTTGTGACTTGAAGCCAGAATTGTAGAGTACAGGGCTTGATAATTTCCCCCCTTAGTTCCTTTAGGTAATATGGCTCTCCCTATTCACAATCAACGTAAGAATTGAAGAGAAAGCGACAAACGTAGTCTGCCCTGTTCGGGGGGATTCGTTGTGGTGGTCTTCTGCTCCACCTAATTAGCCATTTGCTCTAGAAACAGCCCCATAAAATGAAGGGGAGAGGGTTCCAGGAGGAGCAGGATATGCATGCATTCAGAGTCGTTTCTATCTAATATAGGCCGTATAGTGTATGAATTAACATTTACACAGCCAAAGCGAGCACTAGCCGTAGATTTCCAATGTGCATATATTAAGCTGAATGAAGATTCACCTCTACATACAGCGAGAGGGACGCCGAAATTACCAAAGTACACTTTGCTCAGAACATTAGGCTTCTTCTAGACTTTAATTTTAAAGTCTTAATAAAAGTTACATTTAAATACCTAGAAGGTTTAGTTCAGCGGGGTCAGTCTTAATGCTCCATCTCTTCTAATTACAGAACGAAGGAGAACGACTCGCATTGTCATTTCCACTGTAACCCCTTAATTATGAACAATTATAAGTTAGCGGCATGGAGGAGTCCTCAGGAGGGACGTGAAGCGTTAAGCTAACAAAGCAGAATCACGCTAACATGGAAACACAAGAAAGTCAGAGTTCAAGATGAATGCAAATTCATCAAACAGGACGATTCTTTCCTCCTTTCTTCTTCCTTCTTTATTTCATTCATTTGTCCTTCCTGCTGTCCTTTCTTCCGTCCTGTCTTCTTTCCAGACAGGTCTTCCTTTTGTTCTTTCTTCCTTCATGCCCTCCTTTTTTCCTTCCTCCCTGTCTTACTTCCACCCTTTCTTCTTCTTGTCTTTCGTTCTGTCCTCCTTCCTTCCTTCCTTCCTTCCTCCCTGTCCTTCCTATTCCTTCCAGTCTTCTTTCCTGTCCCCAATTTTTCCTTTCATTCTTCTTTCCTTTCATGCTTCCTTCATTCAAACCTTTCTTTCTTCCTTCTTTCCTTCCTTCATTCCAGTCTTCCTTCCTTTTTCATTCCTTTCATTCTTCCCTCCATCCTTTCTTCCTTTCTGTCCAGCTTTCTTCCTTCCTGTTTTCACCCCTTCTTTTTTCATATGTCCTTCCTTCCTTTCTTACTTCCTTCCATCCATCCTTTATGTCTTACTTCCTGTCCTCCTTTCTAACTTTTTGCATCCTTCTTTCCTGTGTTTCTACCTTCCTGCCTTTCTTACTGTTTTTATCTGTCCTCTGTTCTCCCTTTGTATATTCCTACCTTACTTTCTATTATTCTTCCTTTAGTTCTTCCTTCCCTTCTTTCATCTTCCCTTTAATTTGTTATTCATTCATTCCTTTTAGTTTTCATTTCTTCCATTCTTCCGCTCCCAAAATACCACTGATAGGGCTAATCATCTACTATCATCTACTTGTGTCCAAGAGCAGCCTCAGGCCATTGATTGACAGAAAAGTTTTTATTTAAAAGAATGGTAGTGAAACAATGAGCACAACCTTAAAGGGGTATTCCCATCTTAGACATTTCTGGCACATGCACAGACTATAACTTTATAACTGTTCATGTCTTCATCTTATATCTTCTAAGTAAATCCCCGAGAGGATGAACTTACCAAAATTATTCAAAGCTCTCTATTATATCACTGTGTCATCCGTGGGTTACCTGAAGACATAGAGCAACCAGGCGGACCTCTTTCATCATCACTTGTATCATGAATAGTAAGAAAAAGTAATTAAAATGGGCTTAAAAAGGCCTGCAAGCTGCCAAATATCAGTACAGAGAATAGCAATGGTAACCCCCTCTATTAGTCAGTGCCGCCTCAATGGATTTTATCATTAACCCTATGGTAATTTCTTCAATTTAAAGAGAATATCTCACCTTCACTGTTTTTTTTTCTAATTAAAACCAGATACATTTCTAATCTGTTTTTATCTTCTAACGGCAATTAAGTATATGCTTTATAGTAGCCACATGAAAGTTTACACTGACTTCTATTGGAGAATGTTGTGGAAATGCTTTGTGACCTCTGCAGAGATCATTGTGCGCGGAGGGGGAGTAGATAAGCTGTAACATCTATTGTGTAACAACTATTGTGAATGATCGATCCTGTGTTATCTATATTTATTTTTTTAATAAATACATTAAATATAATTAGTACAATTTAATAAATAAAATAAAACTTATACATTTTACAGTTTAAATTAGCAGTGTTACACAGCCGTTCTGTAGACTGTATGAATGTAGTGCAAAATCCAATGACTTCCAGTAGACGCACATGTTCTGTGTTTCAAGTCAATCATTTTTTATGTCTTTTCCATCTGGCCCAGACCACTATGATGACTTATTCCATCTACGACTTGTGTCAGCAATGTTTGCAACAAAGCTAGCCAGAATTCTTGCTACCTTTTCCCAACCCACATTAACTCTCCATCCTACTGATGATCCCTAGAAAATAATAAAGTCTTATATTTATGCCCCCCTAGAATATAACAATGCCCCCTGTGTGCCCAATAGAAAGTAATAGTGCTCCCCTTTTGCCCTATAGATAGTAATAATGCCCCTCTGAGTGCCCCCAACAAAATAATAATGTGTCCTAAATAGTAAACTCCCTTAAAAGGTGATAATGCCTCCAGTGCCACCTTAAATAGTAATAATGCCCCCTTAATAAGAAATAATGCCACATGTGAGCCTTAAAAAAGAATGGTGCCTCTTAAGTCCCACACAAGAATAACTGGCGGGGAGACATCCTCTTGCATACGTAGCTAGGGTCCTGGTGCAGGCACCACAATGCACAGGGACGTTGACTTTCTGTGCGTGGGCCTGCCTATGTTTCCCTGCTATAACACAGGTTTCAAATGTATTGGCACCCTACAGACGCTAATACAGTTGGAGTTGCGCTTGGCCGACTCTTCCCCTGGTGGGCCGCATCATGTAGGTGGGCCTGGGGCTGCCCTTCCCCTGTATTCCCACTACCTACCTAAATATTGTACACACAAGTACTTCTCTTCATGGCAGCAATACCCCTAATGGCAGTGCTTCCTGAAGTGAGCCTGAGAGATGGGAGAGGATAGGCATGATAGTAACAAGTATGGTGGTTGTAGTTGTTACTTACTCTGATGCTCCCATGTGCTGTTCTGTGATAGGAAGGGCACACCTTTCTTCCCTTTGGGCACACCCTGGTTCTGGTGTTTCTCCTGTCTGATGGTGGTTCTGGGTACCCTTGATGGTGATGAATTGTGAGGTGCAAAGCATGGTCCCTTGGCAGCCAGCAATAGTACGGCAGTGCAGTGTGACGTGCAGGCAATAATGACACCAGTTTAACAGCAGGACAGTTCTTTACTGGAGAATCAAGTTCAAATACATTGGTCACAGTTCTTGGCATGCATGGACTGGCAGTTCTTACACAATTTGCAATTTTCACAGTTCTCAGAAGTTACACGTCTGCAAAGGTAGTTTATAGGGCAAGATGTTTCTTCAGAGCAATTTGCCTCACATTGCACTTCTCACTCTCGCTCTTGCATAAGCATCCACAAATAGGGGTGCAACATTTCTCTTTCGCCATGGAACCATGGTGTACCACAGGTTTCCAATGTTGGATGTAGTATAGTGGGCTTTGTGTTAAGTCTGCACAAGTACCAGAAGACTAAAATCTTCTGAACAGGTTTGTTGCAGACCTCATAAGCTTCAGTTTATCTCCACAGATCTTCTTCACGCACCTCCTCTTAACACTGGAATAATCTCAAAATGTATATTTTACTCTTTTCTCCAATTCAATTGGTTTGAAGCTTTCTATCTAAGTAGTTTACTACACAGAGCTGTGTCTTCACTCCTTTTGTGTCACTGTCTAGACATCCACTGTCTCTATACTCAATACTTTGTTGTCGATCTATGTTCCTCCTCCTTAGGGCTTATCCACTGTAAGTTTGGTCTACATCCGATCCACATTTTTTGCGGATCGGATGCGGGCCCATTCATTTCAACGGAGCAGCAAAAAATGTGGACAGCATCTGCATGTCCATTCTGCGGTCCCGAAAAAAAAAAAAAGAACGAAAATTTTGTGCACAAGGATAGGACAGCATGGCAGCATGCACACGGCCGGGATCTGTGATTTGTAGACCCACAATTTGCATACTGCAAAACAGATACCAATGTGTGCATTAGGGCCCTATAGAGGGTAGTACACCCCCACCTACGTACCAACTGCTTGCTGTGGCTTATTAACTCCTTTGCTGCATTAATATATGCACCTACAGTAAAAAAAAAAAACATTTTAAAACTTTTTTGCACTACTGTCTAGGAATGAGGAACATGACTGGAGGGATTTAAGACTTTGTCATCTTTTGTTAACTATTCTCCCCTCCCTCTCATCAATCACAACCACCCCCCCTCCCCCCAAGTAACTTGACCGATTAAATAACCACAAACGCTCAACCTCTTGGTTAATAGGCTGCAGATGCGGCTAGTTATTATCACCAAACATTTTGAGAACTGTAATAACATTTAAATAATACCAGTATGAAGTGTCGCACCAGAACAGTAGGAGTACAGAACAGAGGTGCTCACAGTCAATAGATCCACCTGCTCCACATGAACTAAAAGATTAAAACAAAGACTGGGCACTCACTTATATCTGGAGTTTTGTAGTGTTAATACAATTTATTAGAGGTAACCCAAAATGAATACAGTGATATAAAACCGCACAACTCTTCAAATAAAACAGCAACCTTCACCGTTCCCAAAAAGGCAGCAACGCAGATAAATAAAATTTCGACAACCATAGATGGCCTGAATGTCTCAATGAACCATTGGATAACAATAATATAGCTGCATATAATATTCACTTATAGCAGCACTTGACAGAGCAATACAATGTTCGCCTCGATCATGAAAGCCAGTGTCTTGGATCACTTCCAGTATTTAAATAGTTAATTAAACAGGGACTTCAAATATCCTTTTCAATCTCATAAAAAAGTCATTGTCCCAAACGCAGACTGCAATATGTCAATCACACACAACGCGTTTCGGGGTAGTGTATGACCCCTTCCTCATACACTACCCCAAAACGCGTTTGGTATCCCCCAAGAACACTAGGCAAATATTGGCTACTACTAATCCAGGGACGCCTAATCCAAGTACGATTTGCAGTGACCCCATAAAGAAAAATTTGTCTGCCGCGCGAAGAACGGCTCTCCTGAGGAACCAACACCACGTGGAGACGCCAGCGTGGTTTGTTCAGACGGCATCAACTTCGGGGACGAGCGGAGGTATCACTTTACCTGTCCGTACTGGTAAGACCGTAGCCTTCTTCCATAAGAAGGAAGAGTACTGTGCAATGCCGGCTATTGTATAGAGAAGTACAGCGGGACCCGCTGGTCACAGAAGAGTGGGACGACGCTGGTCGCAGAAGAGCGGGACGCCGCTGGTCACAGAAGAGCGGGACGCCGCTGGTCACAGAAGATATCACTCAATATTGCTGATAATATCGCAGTTTCTATTCGGGGACATTTGAATGATTAGTAGTACCCCCACCGGTGTGATTGACATATTACAGTCTGCGTTTGGGACAATTACTTTTTTATGAGATCGAAAAGGATATTTGAAGTCCCTGTTTAATTAACTATTTAAATACTGGAAGTGATCCGAGAGACTGGCTTTCATATTCGAGGTGAACATTGTATTGCTCTGTGAAGTGCTGCTATAAGTGAACATTATATGCTGCTTTATGATTGGTATTTGCACAAAAAAGTGCTGCGATAAGTGAATATTACATGCTGCTATATTATTGTTATTTGCACCATTGAAATGCTGCTATATTATTGTTATCCAATAGTTCATTGAGACATTCAGGCCGTCTATGGTTGTTGAAATTTTATTTATCTGCGTTGCTGCCTTTTTGGGAACGGTGAAGGTTGCTGTTTTATTTGAAGAGTTGTGCGGTTTTATATCACTGTATTCATTTTGGGTTACCTCTAATAAATTGTATTACCACTACAAAACTCCAGATATAAGTGAGTGCCCAGTCTTTGTTTTAACATTTAAATAATACTTAATAACATTCCCTAACATTATAATACATGTGATGTCATTTGAAGTAACCAGTTGGCCACAAAACTTTCAATTTTGGAGTTTCCCCGGAGGCACCCTCAATTACTATTCCACCATAATTAGCAGTGCAACTAACACTTTATGCCTCTAGCCACTCTCAAAGGCACTCAAATTGAAAATAATGCAATGTCTTACTCCAAACTCTTGGGATCCCGAAGCACCACCAGATGGCCCACCTCCCGCTATACCCTGAACAGTCATTATTCTAATACCCCTCACTCCAATGAGTGTCTTGTGTTTTTACCTTCAGATCAGTTGCCTCCAAAGATGCTTCCCCCACCACAAACGTACGGGGTAATCCTTCTACACCCCAATGGCCGTGTCAATATGACTCCAAATTCTCCACATTGCCACCTGGTCATCATCTGTGGGATGCGCTGGATAAACAAGTCAGATCCACGGAGGTTGCACCGAGCAACTTACAGGACTTAAAGGATCTGCCTTCAGAGATCTTGTGGAGTCCATACCTTGATGGATCAGGGCTTATCCCATAGATGTAAGGCACCTTTATACTAATCTGCCTATCTGGAAGACTTTCCTTTCTGTGGGTGGACGGCAGCTCAGCAAGCACCTGCATGTCCCAGGTTAACCCGTTCTTCCCTTGCACAGAAAATATTTCCTTGCACAGAGATCCATACGGTATGTACTGTCCCCATAATTTCCTTTTCCAATACAGGCTTCACCTGCTTGACTATGAGATCAATATGCCAACATTGACAGAAGGAAGGGAGCAGGGAAGGTACTGAGCATGGTAGGGGTTAAAGAGATGTGAAATAGTAGAGGTCATTTCGGACTCGACAGGCTTCTCCATCGGCAGCGCCGCATGAAGCCTCAGCCTCTGATAGATGGAGACAAGAAGGGAATATTTGTAGTCGTGTTTCCAAATCTGAGAAAATATTATTAGGTAAAAGGCAACAAAAGGAGGGTAAAAAAAATGATTAATTGATTGCGGAGGAGAAAAGGCGGCTTTATCAGGGCCCGATTCTCGCACAGCATATGTTTGCAAGATTAAATGCACCTTTGAATAAAGCGCATTGATAGATGAGCTGCGATTATTTTGTCTGCTCGCTAACTTATTTTCAGCTTCGGCAGCTGGTGGAAAATATTACTCATTACACATCTAATCTATTAACAAATTTGTCAGGACTTTCAAGATGTTGCATGTGTTTTTTTGGCAATGTACAAGGTACAGCGGCAGCGTGGTCCACACCTGTGGGGGAGGGGCGGCTGCAATATCCGGAGACCCGACCGATTATGTATAGGAGCAAGCAATGCAACAAACTGCAGAGAGTGACTGGGAATACTGGTTTTCAGATGAACCTGTGGATTCAGGGACTACTGTACCTATCAGGAGCATCGGTAAATTCAGGCTGGCATGTGCTGGATATTTGCACCAACTTGCATGACTCTGAGATAATGTCAAGAGGAACATCTACAAAGAGTGCCACGTTTGTGTATGGCACACCCGATCCCACCCAGTCCCCTTTGTGCGCCCCCACACAGTAATGATGCCCCTTTGTGCCCCACAAACTTTCCTAGTGTCCTTTGTGTGGCACGCAGTGCTGATGCCCCCTCCTAGTAATGATGTTCCTATAGACCCACACCCCTTGGTGCCTCCTCAAAGACTAGGGATGCCCCGTTAGCGCCCCCACACAGTAAGAATGCCCCCTTGGAGCCTCTTTAAAAAAATGTTTCCATGTTAGAGCCTACTAACAGTAGAAAAGCCCTTTTAGTGTCTTTGGTGTCACATTAAGGATACCCCCCTCTTACACTAAAGATAGCCCCTAAGTGCCCTGTCATAGTATGGATACCTCTTTTGTGCCCCTCCACACAGTGAAGATGCCTACTTAGATTCCCCCGCACAGAAATATTGTCCCTAGTGATGACCCTTTAGTGTCCCTTCACACATTCGGAAGTCTCTTATTCCACACACACACAGATACAGCTATCCCCTTGGTATATGGGTCAAAAAAATCGTCTGGACATAGGGGCCGCACATAGAAAAAAATGTCCAGTTTACGGACCGTGTGCATATCAGATACAATACAATACACATGTGTCACACTCACGGCCCCGGAGCTTTGCCTCTGCAGGCCATGCCCGGAAATGATGACAAGAGCTCCCCTAGTGGTGAGAACAGTGATTGAGAGTGGCATCACTACTTTTTGTGGCATTCAAATCAGTTTTCAAGAATATATTTCACATGGCTGGACGACTCCTTACTGCGGACCCGAGATTAGACCCCAATGTGAATACAGACCGCAAACCCTAAAAATAAAGGGGTTTTTCAGCATTTTGCTACTGATGACCTATCCTCACGATAGGTACCACGCTCATCCCCATTCACTTCTATGGAGAAACACAAGGGGTGGTCAGTCAGCACGTCCCTGTATGCAGGTGCACGTAGCTATGGCACATATACATACAAACAAAAAAATTGCAACAGCACTCTGCAGCCAGCATTCTGCCCTGCCTCTACTCCAGAAGCTACAAGAGGTCGTTAGTGTACATTTTGATCAAAAGGTAATAAGCCACTCGCCACGTCACGGCCACCTCATGAGTGGTCCTAACGCTAAATCCTACCTGTTATGGGCCATGACAGCCACATAAAATCCAGGGAGTGCGGGCCCAGCATGCATGCTGGAATCAACCGTGCTTATTAACCCTTTATGGTGCTATAACAGCCTCCATTAGATCCAGGGATGCAGGTACCAACATGCATGCTGAGCCCACTATGTACTCTTCCTGGAGCCAGATGGTTACTAGCAGGTACTATGAATGCAAGTTCAGTTTTATACTTACTCTGATTAAAACCAGCCTCTAAGGCAGACAAACTAGTCAGGTGTGCACGACTGACAAGGAGGTTGCCACATCTCCAACATATACTAAACAGAAACACAAAGGGGGCCTGCACGCCCTGGATTTTATGTGGCTGTCATGGCCCATAACAGGTAGGATTTAGCGTTAGGACCACTCATGAGGCGGCCGTGACGTGGCGAGTGGCTTATTACCTTTTGATCAAAATGTACACTAACGACCTCTTGTAGCTTCTGGTGTAGAGGCAGGGCAGAGTTCTGGCTGCAGAGTGCTGTTGCAATTTTTTTGTTTGTACATTCATGTCTATGGGACTGACCGCGATACCAAGCACAGCCACTATACGATGTACGGCGCTGTGCTAGGTAAGCACAGAGACGGCCGGAGTGCTCACCGATGCCTTCTCAAACACCCAGGTGTCGGACCCCCACCGATCAGATACTGATGTCCTATCCTGAGGATAGGTCATCAGTAGTAAAATTCCAGAAAACTCCTTCTATACAGACCCTAGAACAGTCTCCAAATTCGTAAAGACCAAATTTTTACAGACCCCAAATTAGACTGCAAATTTACAGACCTCATATCAGACTCCCAATTTATATACAGTTGTGTTCAAAATTATTCAACCCCCAATGCTGTAAAGGGTTTTAGGGAATTTAGTGTACATTTGTAATTGTGTTCAGAATGAAATCTTACAAGGACTTTTTAAAGAACCAAATGCAACTAAAATGACATCAATTGTTTCTGTAATTCAGTATTAAATGTTTTTTTGTGATTTCTTTATTGACAAAATTATTCAACCCCTTACAGACGACCACTCTTAAGAACAGAGGTTCATTCAAGTGTTTTCGATCAGGTATTGAAAACCCCTGTGGATGTCAAGGAGCAGCAATCAAGCATAATAAGCACTAATTAGGCAGATGTAAAATGACTGTGATACTCAGCTCCTTCTAGACATTTACTGGTGTGTTTACAGACACGGTGAAGTCAGGAGAATGGTCCAGGAAGACAAGAGAAGAGGTGATTTCTCTTCACAGGAAGGGCAATGGCTATAAGAAGATTGCAAAGATGTTAAACATACCAAGAGACACCATAGGAAGCATCATTCGCAAATTCAAGGCAAAGGGCACTGTTGAAACGCTACCTGGTCGTGGCAGAAAGAAGATGCTGACTTCGACTGCTGTGCGCTACCTGAAGCGCAAAGTGGAGAAAAGTCCCGTGTGACTGCTGAGGAACTGAAAAAGATTTGTCAGATGCGGGTACTGAAGTTTCAGCTCAGACAATAAGGCGCACACTGCGTAATGAAGGCCTCCATGCCAGAACTCCCAGGCGCACCCCTTGCTGTCTCCAAAGAATAAGAAGAGTCGACTGCAGTATGCCAAAAGTCATGTGGACAAACCACAAAAGTTTTGGGATAGTGTTCTGTGGACTGATGAAACAAAATTAGAACTGTTTGGGCCCATGGATCAACGCTATGTTTGGAGGAGGAAGAACAAGGCCTATGAAGAAAAGAACACCTTGCCAACTGTGAAGCATGGCGGGGGTCAATCATGCTTTGGGGCTGTTTTGCTTCTACAGGTACAGGGAAGCTTCAGCGTGTGCAAGGTACCATGAATTCTCTTCAGTACCAGGAGATATTGGATGAAAATGTGATGCAGTCCGTCACAAACCTGAGGCTTGGGAGACGTTGGACCTTTCAACAGGACATTGATCCCAAGCATACCTCCAAGTCCACTAGAGCATGGCTGCAGATAAAGGCTGGAACATTGTGAAGTGGCCATCGCAGTCACCAGACTTAAATCCGATTGAGAACCTCTGGTGGGACTTAAAGAAAACAGTTGCAGCGCGCAAGCCTGAGAATGTGACTGAACCGGAGGCTTTTGCCCATGAAGAATGGGCGAAGATACCCGTAGATCGCTGCAAGACACTTGTGTCAAGCTATGCTTCACGTGTAAAAGCTGTTATAACTGGAAAAGGATGTTGTACTAAGTACTAAGATTGAATGTCACTTGGGGGTTGAATAAAACTGATAATGATGTGAGCACAGAAAAGACATTTGTGGTTATTTCATTATAAATGTTCTGTTATATTTGTCTGACTTACAAGGGCCTCTGTGATTTAATTGTAAACAAGATGACTGAAATGATCAAAATTAATGTCAAACTGGCCAAAACACTCAATTTCAGTGGGGGTTGAATCATTTTGAACACAACTGTAGACCACTGCCTCACCTATAAAGCCTCATTCACACATCAGTGTTTCATGGACGTGTGCTGCCCAGGGGCGTAGCTAGAAATCACTGGGCCCCACAGCAAATTTTTGTGCTGCCTTTTCCTTCATCTAAAAATTTACTGATCCCGATCCAGGGACGACAGGAATTGCACCCAATTGCAGCCGTTATTTGAGTGCTGCTACCTGCGCCTTTTTTCTATATATATATATATATATGGCCCATCGCCACTGCCTGCCAATTGCTGGGCCCCATCCTTCCCCCTACTGTATATTGTATGGCAAGGTGCAAGGATTACTGTATACTGTACATAAAATGTATGGAGGTTGCACCATGCCGGACAATATAACCCCTGCGCCATGCTGTACAATATACAGTATAACCCCTACACAGTGTAGCGGTATACTGTATATTGTGTGGCACAGTGTAGGCTATATGTGTATACCATAAACATACGCCACATGAAAACTTACAATTACTTGGCTTTGACCTTGGGGATCTCAGACACGACTTCGGCTGGGGGGCTAGGTCTAAGAACACGCCGTCCACTGGGCAGTATGGTTTTTTAGTTCTTCCTCTTCAGGCTCTGTACATGAGGTAACAAGGGGTAATATAACTAAGTAGTATCAGGGTACATTATTATACAGGGGTAATATAACTCAGGAGGCCTATCAGATATTATACAGGGGTAATATAACAGTTATATTACCCCTGAATAATGTCCCGATAGCCCTCCTCAGTTATATTACCCTGTATAATAATGTACCCTGATACCATTAGTTATATTACCCCTCCTGTATAATTTACTCAGATACCCCTCAGTTATATTATATAACTGAGTGGTATCAGTTATACAGGGTAATATAACTGATGAGGGGTATCAGGGCACATTATACAGAGGTAATATAACTTATATTACCCCTGTATAATGTCTGATAGACCTCCTGAGTTATATTACCCCTGTATAATAATGTACCCTGACACCACTTAGTTTTATTACCCCGCTGGGGTAATATAACTAAGGGGCATCAGGGTACATTATTATACAGGGGTAATATAACTCAGGAGGCCTATCAGGGGACATTATACCCCCTGATAGCGCTCCTCAGTTATATTACCCCTGCATAACTGATACCACTCAGTTATATAATATAACTGAGGGGTATCAGGGTAAATTATAACTGAGGGTACATTACAGGGGTATAACTGAGGAGGGGCTGGGATAGCATTGTGGCAGGCCAGGTAGGGTATAGGGTACATACTTTTTTTTTTAAGTCAGCACAGCTCGGGGCCAGGGCAGAGTTCCTGTGAATTGTTGGTGCTGTGGTATAGCAGACACAGTCTTCCGCATTTGGGGCTGGCCTGGGCACAGTCAGTGACTTCTGTCACTGTGTTCTGTTCTTCAGCACTGCAGGCAGTTGCTCACGCGGGCAGGCACGCAGCGTGACATGATGACGTCACCTCTGCTGCACTCCCAGCCTGCGCTCCGCCTCCGCCGGGTCCAACAATCACCGCCCCCTATGTGAACAGTAGCCGGCGCCCAGCACCAGGCCCAGCATCCCGCAGCCAGAGTCAGCCAGAGTGGAGGGGGACAGTAGGACACTGCTGCCAGCAGACTGCTGGATAGATTTAGTGAGCAGGGCGGGCACGGCAGCGAATTGGAGGGGGAGGGGGGGATTGTATGGCAAGCTCCAGAGCCCCCCTTGTGACAGGCGGACACCCGCCCCCCCTCTAGTCCAAGAAACGGCCCTGCCGTCAGTGGTGGGAGGGCCTGACTCAGGCCCGCCCACCACAAAGCCAGAGGACCCGGAGGCTGCAGGCAGCAATGTAAGCCTAAGCAGCGGGGCGTGGCAAACTGTGAAGGGGCGGTAGGGAGGGGGGGGGCCCGGCACAGCAGACAGACAGCACAGCTGACTGAGACAGTGCGAGTCTCAGTCAGCAATTGGCGCAGCAGCAGATTACCGGGGAAGTAGAGGGGAGAGAGGACACGCGCTGCCTGGTGCCGGGCCCCGAAGCAGCCCGGGCCCCGAAGCAGCCGCTTCCCCTGCTTCCCTGGTAGTTACGCCCTTGGTGCTGCCCATGTTCTCCACGGAGAGCACACGTCCTCATTCATTTTAATGTGTGTATTCATCAGTGTTTTAGCACAGTCCATGGGTCAGTGTTTTTAGCATGGATGCATGTTCCATTTTGTCCGTGTTCACAGATCTATTGCGCCCATTATAGTCTATGGGTCCGTGAAAGCCACGGATGCCAGTGTTGCATATGTGTTTCATGGATGATTAGGAAGAAGTGTCAGTGAAACACGGATGACACACGGACAGCGAAAAACATAGACACAGACCCAACACGAATCCATCACGGACAACTTCCCGGATGCATCACTGACCGCTTTCTCATTGATTTGAGTACGGACATGGATTTGTGAATGAGGCTTCACCCCCACCCAAACACTCCATCCCCCAAATGCAGACCTCAGAGTGGAAAATAAAAAAATACTCACCTCTCCTCCTCTGGGCGTCACCACCACTAGGACACTTCTGGAGCTCAGCTCCGTGTCTTAGCATCAGCGCTGCACTGTATCCTGATGAAGCACAGCGTCACATCATAGTGTGTGCCTTAGTGCCTCCAAAATATTCACCTAGTCCTGGTACTATGATGCACAAAGACCACTCTGTGCAGATCTGCTCCGGTCTGTGCTGTCTATGACCCGGTACATCAGATACGATGACATCACTGCCTGCACCAAGCCACCAAGGGCAGGTGGTCACAGGGGAAATGATGGAGCAAGGAGCTGACATTTGCCTGCATTACCATTATATTCAACCGTATCCCCCTGTAGATTTCCTGGGACAGTTCCTGAAATCTACAGGGGGGCAGTCCGGCCGGATCCAGGATATGGGCAAGGCATGCCAATTGTACAATGGCTGCCCCTCTATCAGAGGATAAAAAGCACTGGAGGTATTCATGTGATGATGTCTTCTAGTCGTTGGGTACAGTTTAGATTAGGGTAGACTTTATATGTAACCAGGTGCAGATGCCCCCACTAATTTCCATACTTATGGACACACTCTCTTTAAACACGAGAGCGGCTCACCTTACATATTACTCCTTGAAACCAGCCTCAAATAATGACAGCTGAGAACAGTCTCTTTTCAGTTTGATTGTTATAATGGTTTCCTTAGTGAAAGGATCTCATGGAAATCAGGAGCTAATCAGGTATTATTTGCAGGGTATTTTAGTATTCAGAAGAGGCTGTGCGCTGTGAGAGGGCTGAGACTTTCCACAAGACTGATGTGAATGTGGCTGCAGAATTTTTTCCTTTTAAGGTTGAGTTCAGACTGGTGTAAAAGTGACGGACCCTACTGATGTGTCACTGAGGCATCTTATGATTCAATGGTTTTATCACAATGGTGAGATCATCTATAGGCATCTGCCCACCATATTGGAAGGAGAGGCCTGCTGGTGTTTTTGTACTTATGGTGGTATCAGAAGAAGCAATGGCTTGTTCTGAAGAAGCAGTCTAAAAATTATCCCTTTTTGCAGCAGTGTAGGTGTAGTAGTAGCAACAGTAGTAGCGGCAGAAGCAGTATGGAACATGATGGCCAAGGCAGGAGATTTGCGGCTGTGTAGGGACAGTAATAGCGGAAGCAACAGTACAGTATGAAACATGATCAACAAGGCAGGAGATGTACGGCTGTGTAGGGGTAGTAGTAGCGGACGCAGCAGTACAGTACGGAACATGATGGATAAGGCAGAAAATGTGCGGCTGTGTAGGGGTAGTAGTAGTGGACGCAGCAGTACAGTATGGAACATGATGGATAAGGCAGGAGATGTGCGGTTGTGTAGAGATAGTAGTAGTGGAAGAAGCAGTACAGTATGGAACATGATGGACAAGGCAATAGATGTGCAGCTGCATAGGTCTAGTAGTAGCAGTAGTACAGTATGGAACATGATGGACAAGAGAGGAAATGTGCTGTATAGGGTTAGTAGTAGCAACAGTATTAGTGGAAGCAGCAGTACAGTATTGGAATATGATGGATAAGGCAGTAGATGTACGGCTGTACAGGGGTAGTAGTAGCGGCAGCAGCAGTACAGTATGAAATATGATGGTCAAGGTAGCAAATATGAGGCTGAATATCTTTCCCTGAAACCAAAAGGTAGGCAAATCAGCTCTCCTTCAAAAAACAACAGTAAACCTAGCTGATGCCAGCAGATGTAAAAGATGTAAAATGTGTATATTTCCCAAAAAAGCAGAGCAACATGAGCTGGACTACAATGCTCCTCATGCATACTTGTTGGTCTCCCTAATGAGAAAGAGCATCCCTAAGAGTACCCTCAAGGCCACTCAGTTAACCAAGGCAATTTTCTCTTGAGGTACCCAGTACTCTTGTCCTTTTGGAAGGAAAACTGTCTTGCATGTCTTGCATTTCCAAAATTAGTGTTGATCACGAATTTTCGAATTGTGAATTTTAATCGCAAATATCAGCACTTTGAAAATTCGCGAATATTTAGAATATCTCAAAATATATTCGTAATCGTGAAAATTATTTTTTTTTTAAATACCAGTCCATGAGAATTTTCACAATCAAGAAAATAATGCCTGAAGATCAGGAATTTGCGAATTTGCGAATATATGGTGAATATTCACCCAAATATTTGTAAATATATCGCGTATTTGGATATTGCCCCTGCCGCCCATCACTATCTAAAATAGGTCACTGAATTAATTTCAAGAAATTTGCTTATCTCTAATCACAGGTATAGTGATTGGCTGACACTGACTACAAGGCATTAAGCTCTCAGACCGCTCCCCACCAAGCTCTGTCTTCCTTTTTCCTCTTCATGTCCTTGTATGTGCAGAGCGCTGAAGAAGATGTCATTTCTGTTTCACATTAACTGTCTATACCAGGGATGCTCAACCTGCAGCCCTCCAGCTGTTGCAAAACTACAACTCCCAGCATGCCCTAATAGCTGTAGACTGTACAGGCATGCTGGGAGTTGTAGTTTTGCAACAGCTGGAGGGCTGCAGGTAGAGCATCCCTGGTCTATACTATCCGTGTTAGCTGTGTGCAGAATCTCCAGTGTATGCTATGAGATGCAGCTTTGCACTGCTCTCTCCTAACTCACACTGTCTATACTCTCTGTGAGTGCTGTGGGCAGAATCTCCGGTGCATCTTATGTGACGCAACTTCACTCTGCTCTCCCCTGCACCCTACTTTTAAAAGTTGACGGGACATAAAACTATCATAAGCAGGAGGGAGACAGGCTAAAGCTGCATCACATAGGAATACACAGACTCTGCAGTATGACTTAGTGGACAGCAGTTCTCTGTTATTGATCTATCACTTGCTGCACTTATAGGACTCAGAACAGAGTAAGAGCAGTGTGATGACTCTGTCCCCTCTGTCTAGACAAAGCCAGAGGCATGATGGGAAATTAAGTCTGCATTAGGGGAAAAGCAACATCATTATGACCACAGCGCCAGCACAGATGCAAGATGGATACTATCAGCCATATTTGCGGACGGCCGCTCTCATCACTGGAGAAAACGATGCCTGGGAGCCTTTTCTCCAGAATAAGTACAAGTGCGAATGAAGCGACAGCATTTACACAACAGAGTCACTGAGTCTCAAAAATCCAGCAAGGAAGACAAACACGATTCTGCCTGGAAAGCATAACCCACAGAGGGAGAACACTGCATTTAAAGGATCCACATCAACGCATTTCTATGCCGATAAATGTCACCTGCAAAATGCAGCAGAGGCCATATTGCTCTATTGTGTGGGAGAAATAAAGGGGTGAAAGAGAAAATATTGGGGGAAATTAATCAAAGACCAGCGGAAATGTATCAAATTAGGTGCTGCCGGGCAATGGGTCTAATTTATGACGAGGCGCTGACCATGGGCACATATGCAGTGAGCCGGTGCAGTGGATTGGAGTGGTAGTGGCCTTCATGAGATGTTGTGTCACAGTGTACTTCCTCAGGCTGTTGCTCCCAGGGGATCGGTGTGAAAAGGTAGCTTAAAGACTCAAGGCCAGAAGGAAAGGAATAAAAGTCTCCCTTTTCTTAGTGCAAAAGATTACATGTAGTACATCCAGCAGTGGTTGGCACAAAGTGCAATATCTTACTGATAACTCTCTCTTGGACATTTGGCTAACTGCTGTAAGCTGTCACTTGTGGATATAGGTGTCCACTGTGTAATGCAGGCTTTGGAGTTAGTCTGGGTGCTGGGTGTCTGAACCGTAGTCTCTCACGTGCAGCAGGGTCTGTAAATCTGTGGCTTGCTGGTCACTCTGCCAACTATATCCACTGTGTTTGCGACAATTTGACACCACAAAGTGGCACAGATATTTGCTGATTTTCTCAATGGAAGAGCTGTAGAGGAGAAAATGAGGATACGAGCTCTATCATCGTAGAGATGAACCCTATGCTGGGACATCCGCATGAGGATCATATAGAGTTACATGAGTTACAAGAGCGCACAGTCGGGTCATATGGAGAGCAGAGACTTGTGGGGATCACGTCTTTCTGCTGTACTAAATACCGTACATAAATTATGTTTCCCCCCAGAATATATTTTCACAATGCAGAGTCTGCAACAAATGTAAAGATTGTGCAGCAGGAAATGTCCCCAGGATGATGCTCCTTAAAGGGGTTTTCCTACATTTATCTATTTGAAAGGTGATAACTATTAGATCAATGCCGGTCTCACAGTTGGAACCCCGAACCACATGATGGTGGCAAGGAGGAATGGAATGGAACGTCAGCATGCAGGCTCGGCCACTGCTGCATTCAAAATCTATGGTGCTGGTAACGAGTAGAGCACTGGATGTTTCCGGCTGTAATATCCCTCTAACTGCAGCTAACAATCCAATGGACATCTCTGTTATGGCGATACTCCCTGACTGTAACTGTGATGGAGGGCAGTGTGGTTGGCACTGTTATAAGGGGAGTGTGGTTGGCACTGTTATGGGGGCACTGTAGCTAGTACTGTTTTTGGGGGTATTGTGTCTTGCACTGTTATGGGGCCACGGTAGCTGAAACTGGTATGGGGCACTGTGGCTGGCACTGTTAAGAGGGCACTGTGGCTGGCATTGTTATTGGGAAACTATGGCTGGCACTGTTATGGGGCAGAGTAGCTGGCACTGTTATGGAGCACCTTGGCTAGCTATTTTATGGGGCACTGTGGCTGCCACTGTTATGGAGTACTGTGGCTGGCTCTGCTATGGGGCATTAGTGGCTGACATCATTATGGGGCTAATGTGACTGGCACTGTTATTGTGGTTGGAACTCTTATGGGGCACTGTGGCTGGCACTGTTAAGGAGTCACTGTGGCTGGCACTGTTTTGATGGACTTTGACTGGCACTGTTATGGGGCCACTTTTTTGACACTGTAATAGTGTTGTTGTGGAACTGTTATGAGGCACTGTGGCTGGCCCTGTTATGAGGTACTCTGGATGACACTGTTATGGAACACTTTGACTGACACTTTTATGATCATTGTAGCTGGCACTGTTATAGGGCACTGTGGCTGGAACTTTAATGGAGCCAATGTGGATGGCACTGTTATAGGGCACCGTGGCTGGAACTGTTATGGAGCCAATGTGGATGGCACTGTTATGGAGTACTGTGGCTGGCTCATATGGGGGTACTGTGGCTGGAACTCTTATGGAGCCAATGTGGATGGCACTGTTATGAGGCACTGTGGCTGGCCCTGTTATGAGGTACTCTGGATGACACTGTTATGGAACACTTTGGCTGACACTTTTATGATCATTGTAGCTGGCACTGTTATAGGGCACTGTGGCTGGAACTGTTATGTAACCAATGTGGATGCCACTGTTATAGAGTACTGTGGCTGGCTTGTTATAAGGGGCTGTAGCTGAAACTTTTATGGAGCCAATGTGGCTGGCACTGTTATGGAGTACTGTGGCTGGCTCGTTATGGGGGTACTGTGGATGGAACTGTTATGGAGCCAATGTGGATGGCATTGTTATGGAGTACTGTGGCTGGCACTGTTATGGAGTACTGTGGCTGGCTCGTTATGGGGGTACTGTGGCTGGCTCGTTATGGGGGTACTGTGGATGGCATTGTTATTGAGTACTGTGGCTGGAACTGTTATGAAGTACTGTGGCTGGCTCTTTTATGGAGCACTGTGGCTGGCCCTGTTATGAGGTACTCTGGATGACACTGTTATGGAACACTTTGGCTGACACTTTTATGATCATTGTAGCGGGCACTGTTATAGGGCACTGTGGCTGGAACTGTTATGGAGACAATGTGGATGGCACTGTTATGGAGTACTGTGGCTGACTCGTTATGAGGGACTGTGGCTGGAACTTTAATGGAGCCAGTGTGGCTGGCATTGTTATAAAGTACTACGGATGGCACTATTATGGGGATACTGTGGCTGGCACTCTTATGGGGACACTTTGGCTGACACTGTAATGGAGCTACAGTGGCCAGAACTGTTATAATGGCACTGCAGCTGTCACAGTTATGGGGCATTATGGTATTAGTTTTGTTTCACACAGTTCACCTAAAATACCTGTCCTCATTTCCCACCTCCAAAAGTTGAGAGAAAAGCGGATATCAATAACACAGGCACTGTGGGTGCGGGGAAGTGACAACCTGTCTGACGTCCGCAATGGTGGGGCTGGTTGTGCGTTTCTCAGAGGAATCAGACATAGTGACGCTGCAGGTGACAACCTGGGGGCTCGGTCCCTTCTGTGTGGAGCTCATTGCTGCTCATCTTCAGCTCTTTATCAGGTCACATAGCGCTCGTCTCTGGGATGCAGAGCAACATGTAGACGAGTCCTGGAAATCCTTGTGTCAGGAAAGTATTGGAAAAAGCAAGAAAGGTGAGTGATCTCTGTGTCTTCTCCGCGGCTCCAATATCTCCAGTTACCAGGCACAGCCGCATTGAATAAAACACGACAACGGGCTCATTGTCGATGCCGAGCACAGCGCGCCAATATGCAGACGTGAGATACTGAAGAAGATGTCAGAGGACAGAAAATGTGCTAATAAGTGTCTGCTCCCTGAATGACTTCCACCCCAAGGAGAATAAAAGTGGACTAGAATGACCAGAGGACAATGCCCCATTGCCCCCCCAAAAAAGAGGAATCTGCAGGAACCAAACATTGTGGGAACGTTATTCTGTATTTTCTCTCCCCTACGCTCCCTCTACACCAATGCCCCCAAATGCAGATTTGCCGAACATTGCGGACTTGTGAATGAGGTCTAATTGAGTACTGTGATAATAAAAAACGAATTAAAAGAACGTCTTCCTTTATAAAAACTCATCAGCCCCCCCACCCCAATGCCATTTTCAGATCCCTCTGCCATCAGTCCTTAGGGCCATCAGCCTCCCCAGTGCCATCAGCTCCCCCAAGTGCCATCATCTCCCCCCCAGTGCCATCAGCTTCCCTTCCCCCCAGTGCCATCAGCTTTCCCCCAGTGCCATCAGCACTCCCCCCCGTCGTGCCATCGTGTGCCCCCTCAGTGCCATCAGCTTCCCCCAAGTGCTATCAGCTTCCTCCTAGTGCCAATTTGCATGGAAGATTTTTTTGTCTCGAGTTACTCGAGTTAATCGAGCAGTCGTCCAGCGATATATGTACCATGAAGGCAGCTGTCAAATGGCACTGGGTAACGGGGCTCCAGCTCAGATGTTGCCCAACCCCATGGACGGTATACATATGCCTGTACTCATAGACGCTTCAGTGACTGCAAGACAGAAAGAAGAGGCAGGGGCCACATGTACAGGTGCCGGCTGCCAAAGCATTGTAAAGAATCTAGCAGCTGAGCAGGTGTAATGCACGGTAACCACAATGGAGGGCTATGGCAGGCGCCAGCAGATGTAGTCAGCACTGCACCACTGTCAAGAGGTTTAGCTGGACTGCAGTGGCCAAAATATTAACCTAAAAAGAGACTCCGGATGTTTCTGTAGAGAATGAAGTCTTACACTACATGCTGCTCCACCTGCTCTTATAAACTACTGCATGGCGAGCACAAGTTTAATCTGAAATCCCATGTCCATCTCCAGAATAAAAAAGTGCAAATTAACAAAACTGAGACAAATTGTGCTTACTGTATATTACACTTTTTTGTCCTGTACTGATCCTGAGTTTTACAGCAAGACACGGAGGCTCCTATTGCTATCTCCTTCTTTACTCTCCACCAATCAGCAGCAAAGAAAAAATAAATTTACATAATCAAGTAACCCAGGTAACAGTCCCGCCCCCTATAAAGTCCATAAAAGGCAGTCCACATTATAACTCTTCCTCTTTCTTTGCTGCTGCCACCAAAGTTAAGTGTCCTGCATTTTGCTTACAGTGTATATTATTCTCTATATATTTTTTCTCTTTTTCCTTTCTGGCATAATTTTTAATTTCTTTATTTGTGTCTCGGTTTATGGGTTTTTCCTTTTCAGGTTCCGCTGATTTGTGTTGTTTGGTTTCCCCTTATGTCTGGGACCACTGTACTTGCCCACCCACTCCTTTTCCCTCCTCCATGCTAGCTTATTTCCGCTTTCCCTCTATAACTTGCGCCTTGTTGCTCCGCTCCCTGCCTCCCCCATTGCGTTCACTCACCAGCGTTTCCCCACGTCATCTCCCTTGCCTGCTCTCTCCCGCGCGCGTCCCGTTGCGGCCGCGACTTCTCGCGAGATCTCGGCATCCCCTGTCTCGCTTATGCCGCGATCTCGCGAGATTTGCGGCGGCCATTGCTTCGTCTCTCCCGGTCGCCTGCGGAGCTCCTCGCGCCATCAGGGTGATTAACCCCTGCACCGCTGCCTTCCTGCTGCGTTTTGTTTCAGTTTTGTAGACTTCCCTGTGTTTTTCTACCCCTGTACTATTAGTTAGCCGGGGGGTTTATTGTTAGCACACTTCTTATTTTATCATGGCCTCTCCTGTACCCATATCTTCTTCCCCTGAGGTGCCTTCTCAGGATGACCCTCAGTCCCTGGCCATCCGGAGATCCATATCTGCTGCCATTTCTGCTGCCATGGGCTCAATGTCTTCTGTTATTGCTCAATCAATTTCTCAGGCCCTGGCTACAAATTTACCTGACCTACCCAGGGGCATAACTGAGGCTCACATGCCTCACATGGATAACCCTCCCATGGGAGAGGATACGACTGGTGTTAACTTGTCCACCACCGAAAGCGTGCACCGTTCACGCAAGAGAGCCCCTCCGCCCAGGGCTGAAAGGGTGCGTAATTGCAAGTGCGCTCGCGCACATACTGAATCCTCCGATTCGGAGGCCGATCCCACCTATGACCCCTTTTCCGACCCGTCCATCCCCTCGGACGAGGAATTGTCGGATTTAACCGTGGGCCCAGCTACCTCTGCTCCATCCACTTCCAATCCTGCAGAGCTGGTAGATCCTTTGGTCCTAGTGGACCCTTCGGGCGACTTACTATTTGACCCGAATAACCTTCATCACCCGCGGTCTGCGGAGTGGGCCCCTCTTGAACATGTAGGTTCCTACCTGGAGCGATGGGTCCGTCAGCCCCTGTCCAAGGAAACTAGGAACAAGCTGCGGGCTGAGTGTCCTAGGCCTAAAGTCCCGAACAAAGTATGAGACACCCCTGTAGTTGACCCTAAACTGGCCCAATTCCTGGCTAAAACCGGGTGGAATCCCCGTAAAGGCATGGACGCCTCCCTCCGGGGATGCCAGGACAAATTGTTGGATGCGTTTGGGCCCTTAGCAAAAAATTTTGAGTTGGCCGAGTCGGCCAAAATTTCGGGGTCTCCAATAGATCCAGATGAACTCCGGGGCTGGGTGCAACGCGCCATTTGTGTCACGGGCAATGCTAACTCTGCCCTTGCCATTGAGAGACGCAGGGCGATACTATTTAAAATAGATCCCAAGCTCTCCAACTTGGCCCTCACTGAAGCGGGCAAGGAAGCGCAGGGCCTTTTGTTTGGCGACTCTTTTATTAAGGAGCTCGGCCGTTATGTGGGCGCATTTACGGCGTTAGATAAGGCCCAATCTTCAATGAAGCGTGTCTTCCAGGGGCAGGTCTCCGCCAGGGCCGGCAGTACCAGGGGCCGTCTGTCCGGCCGCTCCTCCTTCTACGCCCGAGGCTCGGGCAGAGGCTCCTACACGCAGAGGCAGGGACAATACTCCCAGGACTACAGACCCTCGTCTTCCTCCTCGTTCTTCCCGTCAAGGGGAAACAGCTGGAGATCCAGACCTACCCGTGGTACCCCCTTCACACGAAGATCGTCTGGTAAGTCGCACCCCTCTTCCAACTTCTTTGGGTCCTTCTGTGGGGGGCAGACTCCGATGTTTTTTCCACAATTGGTCCCTAATCACGTCCGATCCTTGGGTCCTGGAAACGGTTTTGGGGTTCCACATAGAGTTGATTGCTCCCCCACACCTAGCGGGCCTATCCTCGCGACCGACCACTCACCCTCCACTGCGTTGCCCTCTGGTGGAGGCGGAGCTTACCGATTTGCTCCACAAAGACGCGATAGAACGAGCTTCCCCCGCCCTTCTAGGCGTTATAAGCTCCATCTTTCTGGTCCAGAAAAAAGGGGGTCAGATGCGCCCGGTGATAAACCTGCGCGCACTGAATTCCATCGTCCGCTACAGGCACTTCAAGATGGAGGGCATCCATCTCCTCAGGGATCTTCTTCTCCCGGGAGATTGGATGGTGAAACTCGACTTGAAGGATGCCTATCTTACTGTACCCATTGCGGCATCCTCCAGGGACCTGCTTCAATTCCTGTGGCGAGGGACACTTTGGCGTTTCACCTGCCTTCCGTTTGGGCTCTCCTCAGCTCCTTGGTGCTTCACCAAGCTGCTTCGCCCGGTGGTGTCCTGGCTCCGCAGTCGGGGGGTGAGACTAATCATCTATCTCGACGACATTCTCATCCTCCACCAGGACAGGACGACCCTACTTCTACACTTGCAGTGGTCGATGGACCTCCTTTCCAGTCTGGGTTTCCTCATCAACAGGGAGAAATCTTGTCTTTCTCCCCGTCAGAGGATGGAATTTCTGGGCTCATTACTCTGCTGGTGGAGTCTCATTACTCTGCTGGTGGAGTCACTGTGTACATACATTACATTACTTATTCTGTACTGATCCTCAGTTACATCCTGTATTATACTCCAGAGCTGCACTCACTATTCTGCTGGTGGAGTCACTGTGTACATACATTACCTATCCTGTACTGATCCTGAGTTACATCCTGTATTATACTCCAGAGCTGCACTCACTGTTCTGCTGGTGAAGTCACTGTGTACATACATTACTTATCCTGTACTGATCCTGAGTTACATCCTGTATTAAACTCCAGAGCTGCACTCACTATTCTGCTGGTGAAGTCATCTGTATTTGGGGGTAAGAGTTTGGTAAGGGAATCAGAGAACAGTCCTGATGGTAGGACTCGTATTACTCTTAGATTTCGGCCTGGTCCACATTGTCACCCGTACGGCTTCTGGGTCTGGGCATTCTGGTACTAGTATTGGTATAAAATAAAATTGGACAACTCGCCAGTGGAGAACGGCTTTCATGTACTGAGAATTCAGCTGGAAACGCTCTTTAATAAATCTGATATTGTCTGGAGGTTTGAAGAACTGCGCTGTGAAGTAACTTTTGTTTGGGACACAGGTGCACGGCGCACAGATAGCAGCTCGGATAATACCGCCAACAACAGCTGCTCCTCTGATAATCGGCACATTTAATATGCATTATCAAGACATGAAAAGGCCACACTATGTGATTTTTTTTTACGGCGCTGGCCTTAATAAGCCCTGCACCACTTTGCTTTTCTATAACGCTTCTGTCAACATCTTCCAAATGTCAATCCCAGGACAGGAGCGTGCGAGTGGTACGGTCCGCCGTGCCAGAAATTAAAATGAGTTTCTACTTTTACTATTATAAAAAGGGAAAATGTCAATATTTTACAAGCAAGCTTTTGAAGTGACAATGGCGCCGAGCTGTCAGACAGTGACAGAACTCACCGACCTCTTCCGAGTGTCCACAGCTGATAAAGGGTTTAGGTCTGTGCCAACGTAATAAAGGACACGGGGAAAAAAAAAAAGACCTACAATGGTCCAGGCCAAGCGCCCGGAGCAAAACTATCTCAAACTTATGTTATGGGGGGAGAAAAAAATAAATAAACTGGGAGAGGGAAATAATTCAAACACTAATAAAGGAGAAATAAACAGAGCGAGCGAGCAGTTATGGCGAGCATTGTGCACACAAAGTATTCACCCAGCCTGCAGCATTGAAACCTCTCCCTGCATAGTAATTGTGCCCCGCTGTGCATTGTCAGTTTGAAACAGGGCTGAAAAAGCTTTCTACACGTGTTGCTCTGATCCCCGATAAAGGCTTCACAAAAAAAAAGCGCAGGGCGGGCTATCGAAGGCTGCACATGCAAAACAGAAGAATGAGATGGCGAGCTCGGCGGGAGAGTAATGCTCAGCTAGATCCGGCAGAACGAATGCAACACAGAGAATAAGCGTACTAGGAGATTACACCGGATGAAATCACCCTGCCCAGCAGCTGTGGGTGGCACTTGCCTACAAATTTGTTTTAATTCCTCACCATTTCACATATTTTGCATGCTGTTAGTGAATGGGGACAGATCCAGAAGCTGAATACCTGTCCTGTCCTTCCCTGGCCCTATATCAGTGTAGACCACAGTTTCTCAGGCTTTTTCTCTCAGACCTTCACCAGCCAGAATGCGCAGAGTTTGGTACAGGGGCAGACAAACGGATACAGAACACCTTCACAAGAACTAGCAAGCTAGAGAACCTATTGCTCAGGCACACTCCCATTGAGGATGGTGCTTAAAGTAACCATAGGTAACCAGCAGTTGGCTGGTGAGAAGTTGTGTGCACGAAAGCCTGCCCTCTAAGAGGCAGGGGGGAGCATGTGCTACAAGGTAAGAAGGAGAGGCTGAGCTAGTGATCAGGCCACAGCTTGTAAAAAGGATTGCAGCTGCACAGGTAGCCAAACCAACTGTGAAGAGGAGGAGACCTTACCGCCAGGCGCATTTCAATGCCAAAATTTTAAAAAATGACTTAAATTTATCTTAAATTTTTCACCTAAATTTACTATAACCTAAAAAAGCATACCATGAATCAATTATGTTACAAAACCAAAGACCAGTGTAACTAGAGAAAAGCCTGTGCAGCATATAGTCACTACTGAGTACCCAAATATCCCTAGCATGTTGTTAACCCTTTAAGGATTCCACAGGAATTAAAGCAAAATGAAGGTGGAATTTCAAAATTTTACTTTTTCATCTTAATTCATTTTTTCCCGTGACACATCAAGGGTTAACAACAAATAAACTCAATATTTATTATCCTCATTCTGCAGTTTATAGAAACACTCCATATGTGGTTGTAGACTGCTGTATGGGCACACGGCAGGGCACAAAAGTCATGGAGCGCCATATGGTTTTTGGACGGCAGATTTTGCTGGAATTTGTAAATGACATAATTTTTTTTTAGATGTGACACTAAGGTCATACACGACCTCTGGGGGACATGTAAACATTTTTTTTTTTTTTTTAAACTATTGATTTCAGTTGGGGCTGACATAGTAGCCCCAGTTACAGGGTAAGTACAGACACCAGAGAGGCTGTACAGCATTATATAGCACTGTACAGCCTCAGTGCACATGACCGCCGGGCCGGAGGAGCAGGAAGCGGAACATCACTTCCTTAGCTGAATATACAGCGCTCGTTCAGCATTGCGTATACAGCGATCTAGAAGGCAGGGACACGGAGGAATGGTTCTTGCCTTCTCTATGGGGAGCCCTGCAGCTGCAATATTAGCATACAGCTGCTATCTTTGAAAAGATGTTCCAGAATGTCCAGGACGTTTATAGTATATGGCCATTCGGGAAGTGGTTAAAAAATCCCTGTCCACTATTATTCCAGTGCTTGCTTCCTGTCTCGCTTAATCCACAGCCCATTAATGTCCACATCGCTCAATTGTTGGTAAAATAAACCTTTGGCCCTGGATCGTTCCAAAAACTCCCCACCCCCACCATCCCCATGGCTGCCTTGCCACACACTGTCTATAGATATTACCACTTTTCTCAGGTGACATTTTCTCTGATTGTACACTTTCTCTTTCATTTTCTTCTCCACATAGCCCAGACCACCATGATGACTTCTACTGACGACTGTAGAGTTTGCTGACGAGCCATCTCTGGCCCCATGCTACTGCAGCCCACTCCAGTCCCTATAGTAATACAAGTAAATTGAAAATCAAGAATTAAACACACTTTAAACTAAGACCCCAGACCCCAATAAACAAATATAGACCCCAGAACAGACACTCTAAATACTGACCCAGAAATTCATAAATTCAGACTCCACACCCCTAAACAATTACAGTTCCCAAACCTGACACCCCTAGAGAAATACAGACCCCAGAAAAGACCCCTTACCAGACTCATTAAATAAATACAGACACCCAAACGAACTCCTCTAAGTTCAGACCCAGACCCCAGAACAGAGCCCTGACCAAAGCCTCTAAATAAATACAGACCCTCAAACAAAATCCCCTAAATACAAACTCAGGATATACCCCCTAAATACATTCATATCCAAACCCCATAAATACAGTCCTATGGCAGATGCCTTAAATAAATTCAGACCCAGACCACCTTAAACTAATACAGACCCTAATGACTCTGCACCAGTCCCACCTAAACCAATACAGACCTCAGATAAAATCCCCACACATACTGTATGACTCCTTGCTGTATGTCCCACTGGCATGAGGACCTGCAGAATTCATGTGACCATGTGCAGGTCCTTTGGATGATTACACACAGCAATTTTGTTGTGGCTTTCTCAGGAATTTGCAAGAATAAACTTTGCTAACCTACAATTAGTGATGTCCAAAGGATTGAAAAATTAGATTTTACAAAAGAATTCGCTGTGTGACAGATTACTTTGACAAGAGGCGCTTTTTTTCGCCCCCCTGTCATTGTACCCCTCAGATGCCGCGTTCATCGCTGATCGTGGCATCTAACATTGATATTACAGTGTAACAAAACAAATAAGTAATAATTGATACTTACCTCATGCATTTGATCGCAAAGAGCCGGCCGCCGCCATCTTGATTGAAGATCTAGCGCAAATGCTCGCGCAGCAAATGATGATGTCATTGCGCACAGGATTTCCAGGGGAATCTCAAATCAAACAGAAAAATACAAAATCCATCTAAGCCCTAGTCAAAACCATCAGGGCCTAACCTTCACGGCACTGGAAAGGGTGGAGAAACACTGTAGAGGAGGCAACCACATAGGTAGGATGTCGAGAGCAGAGTCGAGACGAATCTACGACTTTGGAAGCCTCTTACTAGCAGGATTAAACGCTGAAATAGAAATTTGGGGTTTTTGTGACAACTGACAACTAAGATGATATCTATACTACTAGGGACACGGGCTCCCTCGCCGATGGGCCTTCGCATGTCCGGCTGTCTATCAGCACTGCGATCTCCCCTTGACAGTGAGTCTCTGTCCCAATTTCCCACAATACAGTGTAAGAAATGTATGTATTACAAAGGATTATGTTTTGAAACATTTCTATACTTTGCTGCTTTGGACTAATAAACCTAAAATAAGCTTTGAATTGTTTATGATTTTATGATTGACATCGATGATTCCACGATTTTTAACCTATAGATATAATATGAATCATTGTTCTGCAAACATAGACAAAAACAGGCATTTATATACAAAAAAACGCATACATATCGCATCGAAACCGCAAAGGATTGAAAACTCCAAGATATAGAAAATCCAGACGAGGATTCGATAGATGTTCAGGCTATATTAAAGAGCGCATTTGGAACTTGGAATACAGTACATCGAATAATCGTTATATTTAAATGTTTAAGCTGATCACGATTTTATTATGTATTATGATTATGGATTTTATAGGTAGGATATCAATTATTATTTTGCATATGCAGATAATAAAATGCATACAAATATGAAAAACACATACCGGTATATATCGCATTAAAATCCCGAAAGAATCAAAACGATAGATTCAGAAGATCCAGTCCAGGATTCGTTAAGAGCTCGAACAGGATATAAAAGATCGGCAGTGGAAACATTGAATATGGCCACTGAGGAAGGGGAAAGTACTCCCCGAAACGCGTCTGGTAACTGTAGACTATATTCAATGTCCAAACAAATACAGCAATAGAAAGAATATCTGAAGCGCTTCAGTAAAGTAAGCGGAAACTTTAAAGAAATCGGGCGCTCACGAAGAGAGCATCTGAATCTGTTCTCGCGAGAAGTGGAGTCGATCACATGAAACGCCAATATCGAGCATAGCGTGAGACGCCGTGGTACAGCGCGAAACATCGACATCAAGTACAGTTGACTTATAGGCTCAAACTCGGCGCTGAAACCAAATCCTTCCACTTAATATCAAATACTAACATCCTGTACAGTGTCAGGTAAGCCCACTGAAGTGGACCGCCACAAGGGGCTGACCGACGCAACTGTAAGGCCTCTTTCACATGGGTGTCACGTTTGACGCACGGATAAGAGGCGGGTGTGTTGCGGGAAAATGCGCAATTTTTCCGCGCGAGTGCAAATTGTTTTAATGCATTTTGCACGCACGTGGGAAAAATCGACATATTTGGTACCCAGACCCGAACCCGGACCTTATCACTGAAGTCCGGTTTCGGGTTGAGTATTCTGTAGATTGTATTATTTTCCCTTATAACATTCTCAATACAGAATGCTATGTTAACAGGGCAATAGAGGGTTAAAAATAAAAAAATAAACTCACCTTATCCACTTGATCGCGTAGTTGCCGATCTCTCCTCTCTTCTTCATTCATTAGCTGTCGGCTAAAGGACCTGTGATGAGGTCATTGAGCTCATCACATGGTCCATCACCATGGTGATGGACCATGTGATTGGACCATGTGATGTGACGTCATCACAGGTCCTTTAAATGGCAGCTAATGCTTGAGGAAGACAGAAGAGATCGCAACTACGCGATCAAGTGGATAAGGTGAGTTTATTTTTTTTATTTTTAACCCCTTAATCCACATTTTACTAAGCATTCTGTATAGAGAATGCTATTATTTTCCCTTATAACCATGTTATAAGGGAAAATAATAAAGATCGGGTCCCGTCTCTTAGCAACCTTGCGGGAAAATCGCACTGCATCCGCACTTGCTTGCGGATGCTTGCGATTTTCCCGCAGCCCCATTCACTTCTATGGGGCCTGCGTCACGTGAAAAACGCACAATATAGAGCATGCTGCGAATTTCACGCAACGCAGAAGTGATGCGTGAAAATCACCGCTCATGTGCAAACCCCTATAGAAATGAATGGGTCCGCTTCGCACTCAAACGGATGAGGTAAGTATGCTTTTATTTATTTTTTACTGCCATTCTGGAAAAATCGATTTGTTACAGAAGCACGAGGAAATTTGTCTTCACGGCGAATCGAATTTTCTCTGAAATTCAGATCGCTGGACTTCAATTTGCTCAACACTACCTACAATGTGTATTATGTATTTAGGCACACCAGGCAGCCGGGCGACCACCTAAACCGCTTTTTTAATTAAATTTTCTCTATTCCCCATTATCAGTGATTTCTGGCTGTAGAGAAGCTACATCTTGGACAAAGCCATTTTTGCTGTCAGTGAATTGAAACAATCTTGTTTATAATCAGAAACAGGAAGATGCCTACTCTTTCAGCGGAGGGTTTGTTACAGTTGCATCCGGTCTTGACAATCCAGCGGCAGCTACAAATCTCTCCCTCGCCCAGGCAGTTTGCTACAATGTATCAGTGCAGGTAAACTGTTTCTGCAGCTTCTCCTTGCCAGCTCGGCATGCACGTTTTCACCCGTTTGCCCATTAGCTTCATCATGGCGGACACAAATCTAGGCGCTATCTGCTAGAACGTGTAAGAACGTTCCATTTATAGAGTGACACGAGCGTAATAGAAAAATTCAATAACCGGAGAGCAGGAATGACCCTGCGGAGCAGAATCCTCATTTTCTTCTCAATTCTCCGTCTCATAAACTCAACACAGTTTGGAATAAAATTCTGAAAACGGACGCTTTATACAGCGTGGTAAAAAAAAGCAGCGGCCTTCTGTTTACCGAAATTATAGAGGCAGCGGGCTGCGATTCTCATCCCTCATCACTGATATTGCCGGTGGTGAGCTGCAGACGACCGTCAGAATGAATAAGGTGAAGCGTGGAGCCACTGCGTGTGTCTAGGCTCTCAATAACAGGGGCGTAGATAACCGAGAGGGGGAAGAAGTAAAACTGGACATCTCAGGGCTAGATGGGGGGGAGAATAAACACGTCATAGCCACAATATTCAATTTATCTGCGCACAAGTCACTGCCGCTAGATGGGCGAGGAATCAGACAGGAATGAAATCTGCAATAGAATAAAAGTAAGACTAAGGCTACAACACTGCCCCTAGTGGAGCAGGGAGGGACATACAGTATTTGGAACAGTGATCGGTTCGGTAACTTGTACCCTGTACCTTGGATTTGCACAGTGTCCCCTGTTTATTACACAGGGGGAAAAGTGAGGGCAGTTTCAGCATTTAAATTTGGGACGGATAACCCTGCCACCTGCTTCTCCTCTGCTGCGTCCGTCTCATTAAAGGGATCATCCCACCAAAAATATTCTACATTTTTCAAACCAGCGCCTGGATCTGAATTGTTTTTTAATTGCATGCAGTTAAAAATGCAATATAGCACCTGAGTTATTCACTAAAATCTATTTGTATAGCGCCACCTGCTGTTTGCCCTTTTTCTAACTTCTCTGTCCTGCTCACTGAGGTTGACATTTTCAGTTCTATCCTTCTGCTGCCACCAGATGCAGCCAAAAGGACACGCCCCTGAGAAAGTGCACACCCCCTGAGCTGCCAGACTGGAGCCATGAATGGGGAAATCTCTGGATCTCTGTTAGAAAGAGGTTGTCATGTACTAGATTACGTCTGATTTTCATTTTATTTTACTCACAGTATAACCTATTAAATCACCTGCAAATCTGCATTTGTTTTTCTACATTTTGCGGAACTGAACGCCCGGCCCCTTATAGAACAGTTCTATCCTGATCCGTAATACAGACAAGAATAGGACACATTCTATATTTTTGCAGATTCAACAGAAGGGACAAACAAAGTATATGGGTCCACTCCACACCTGACCTGCAAAAAATGCGGACAAAACATACATTCGTGTGTATGAGGCCTAACAAAATATTTCCATGTGAAAAATTGCTATTATCACCCTTATATATGTATAGAAAGAGCGCTGATATGTCTGATTTTCATATTTTTTTACCCACAGTATAACCTATTTAAAGGGGTTGTCCAAGTTATTTTTTAGTTCTTTGTATGTTCCTAACTAGGCAAACATAACAGCTTTCCAATAACTCACGTTATCTTTAGTGGCTGGTTTCTCAGATTTCATTGAGGATCACATGACCTGTGATGTCAGCTTCTCTTCCTGCTCTGATAATGTTCATGCACAAGCCTGTAAGTCACTGTGCTGACCACGCCCCCTTCACTGTCAGATTTACAGTGCTATATTCTTTTTTTCCATAACTCGGACAATCCCTTTAATCACCTGCAAATCTGCATTTGTTTTTTTGAAAAAATATAAATACGTTATTATAAGTACAGGGTAATCCTCAAAATGAAACATTCTGCCACATTGTAACAGACTTTGTGCTTGCTGTCAATGAATGGGAACATTGCAATTAGAAGATAAATGACTGTTTTGAACTAGTCCTGTAGGACAGTGTCAGGCTGAGGTGCCTAGGGCTGTTAAATAATATGTGATATAGTATTAATTGATATTTAATATAAAATATGTATTACGCTACACATTGATTGACACCATGTATAGTAATGTACTTGGCAATGGGAGGTCTATATGAGAACGTCAAAACCTATATCTGAAGTCTCCATATATGACAATGTAAAGTACATACACGCCTGTTTTCTATGGTATAAATGAGTGACAGAGACAGACAAGGGGGTCGCCTTCTCACCCTCACTCTGGTGGGTGATGCTGCTGAAGATGGAAGGAACACATGGAGCCTGAAGGAGGAAGACCTACCCTTCAACAATGATACTTCAAGGACTTTCATATTCACACATGGACAATTAGACTGAGAATTTTTAAACTATTTTTGTAAGTAATCAACTTTTATGAAGACTGAAAATAAATAGCATTATTCATTTTTCATATAACTCTTGTTAATCCTGGTGAATGAATCCTCCGGGTGTTCCTTACTCCAAATAAGCATACACTAGATTTGGAGAGGATTACCAATCAAGTTATTATATTTTTGATACATAAAAATATCATATTTGAAACGATATTTTACAAGGGACTACCAGTAAAATTTATTTTGGGGGCCCACCGTACGGATACATTCAAGTATTCCCTGCTCACACAGCAGCAAGATGCTACCAGATGATCGAATATGGGGGTCCCTGCGGGGTCCTGGGGAGAAGAGGATACTGGCAGCTTTCCTCTATACCTAGAAGTCTTCTCAGCTCTGGTCGTGTCTATAATAATAAACTGGGGAGTTTCTTTAATAATCTATCAAGTTTTTTATATGAACACAGGCCGGTGGAGGAGCTGGGCACTGAATATATGTATGTAGTGCAGTAAGTCTGCTGTGATATGTGCCACTTGTGCAGGGGGTGGGAGACTAGGGGCCCACCGGGGGGTTCACCTGTACCCCTGTGGGCCAGTCCGAGCCTGCACCTGTAAATAATAGTCACAAAGTTACTTAATAATACCCATATACAAACAGATAAAATGATCCGCTTACTGTTACTGGAGAGATCCCAGTATACCAAGTCCAATGCAGCTACTCTACTGTGACTGAATAATACCGCCAAGCACTATTACCACAGTGGCCATATAGTCCGCTGTAGTGATTACAGTACAGATATATCAAGTGACGCACAGGTGACATCTCCTCTGATTGGAGTCATTCACTTTCCCTAGTCTTCTCAATTTGGCCCTGACCACCATGATGACTTCGGACTCACTTTTCCAGTTTTCTCCAACTTTCTATAAACACATCATCTTCTATAGTCCCCCAGATGGTAATGATGCCCCCCACAGTGCCCTACACAGTATTAGGGCCCCTCAAACAGTAACAGTGCCCCCTTTAAACCTAAGACAGTAATAGTACTCGTCTTGGTGTACTACATTGTAAAAACTCCCTGTTTTGTACCCCACACCTTAATAATGCCCCCTTTTTGGGCTTTCTACTGTAATAGTCCTCTTGTGCCCCATATTTTTATTTTTTTGTAGCCCTCTGGATAAACATGTCCCAAAGAAAATAGAAACTGAAACCACAGCTTCCCGGTGTCCGTGGTGTAAGGTGCAGCTGTTATTGTGCTCCTAACCTCTGCCATCAGTCAGCCTCCTTCCCCTCCTCGCTTGGCCACAGTAGAAGCCCTTATGACCACACATAAAGGAAACCTGCCACCACTCCTAACATGGTTGTTTCGGCAACATTTTCTTAAAACTTTCTCGTGCGGTCCCTCTGTTATTCCTTCTGGAAATGCATGAGTAAATTGACAGCTGGGTACTGCTATTCCCACCGTCAAAGGTGTGTGTTCCTTAACAGTCTAATACTGTTAGCACCAGTAGGACATTGTGATTATATAAGGACAAATGGTCAACTCCGAGCACCCTGTTGTCAATGTATCTTTAAAATTCTAGGATGAATAACAGAGGGAAGGCACAAGGTAGAGTTGTTAGGTCATGAAGAATCCAAGTATTGACTAAAATAGAAATTCAGGAGAGGCGACAGGTCCTCTTTAAGTTGGCTACACCATACCCCTCAACCATCCCATTTTTGACAGGATTATCGTGGTCCTCAAAGGGGCAACACTTATGCAAATATGCCCCAAAGAGGGCGTTTCAGGAAAACTTTCTAGGCATCCCTAGGATTGAAGGGGGTATTTAAAATACTCCACAAACGTGAGTGCAATTATTGAGAATTCAGGCGCTGGCCCTGGCTTTACTGTATGTAGGTAGGTGCGGCTCATGTTGACGTCTAAGACAGCTGCGTGATTTGATTTTTCACTTGCTCTTTGTTTCGTCTCTGAGCGCAGCTCTATAAATGTAACCCTATAATAAAATAAAATCCCAACTTATTATTATGTTTTTACATGAATTCAAAGATTTTCATCACAGAAAAATCCTGACACCTAGTGGTGGATAACGGATAACGCAGCCATACACAAAAACATTCTGCGGAGGCTACGAGAATGTGAGACGATCAGGCACCAACAGTTAATGAATGGAGCAATGGTCGATCATGTGTCCTGCCGATCTATTCAAAGACTATGGGGCTGATGGTGATGTCAGGAGAAAGAAAGATTGGGCTGTTACATTTCAACATGATTGATCCTTTTATTGTTAGGGGAGATAAGCTGCTGTCATAGGTTTCTGGTAGAGGCATATTTCCCCCCTTTTTATTGAGAACACATGCACACTTGCCTAAACCCAGTGTGCATACTCATGTCAGGTTGTCAGGAGGGTTTTTACATACCTTGTATTAAAAAAAAGTTGCATTGAGTTTCAAACTGCAATCTTTCATTGAGTCTGATATTCAGTTTGCAGCACAGTAGTAGTATCAAGTCTCTCTCAGTAATACACGCTGGATCTGTATGTCCAGGATGCTGCTGCCTTCCCCCTGGAAACTGCCCTATATGTGCTTTCCTCTTTATCTAGAACTGGTCTGCTTTCCCCCTTTCCACACAGATCTGCCCTGTATAACCTCCTCCCCCTCCCTGCTGCTTTTTCTAACACTGAGCAAGGGGAGGAGGAGAGTACAGACAGTTGTCAGACACAGGAACAGTGCTCTGATCGATTTATGTCAAATGCAGCACCACCAGCGGCTAAGTGAAGGACTTACATGCAGATTTTAAGTGAAGACTATTGAGAAAGATGCTCAATTTAGCAATTAGGAAGGAAATAAAGAATAAAAAAAAGATAAAAATACCACTTCAAAGGTGTCCATAACCTTAAAGTTATGCAGGTTGCATGCAGCCATATCATTCCCAGGGGCATTGTCTCATTAGAAATATGTGTTTTATTCCTTTATGGCTCCTTTACACCCTGTACAACCTCCTCCCCCTCCCTGCTGCTATCTCTAACACTGAGCAAAGGGAGGAGGAGAGCACAGAGAGATGTCAGACACAGGAACAGTGCTCTGATGGATTTATATAAAATTCAGCACCACCAGCGGATAAGTGAAGGACTTACACACAGATTCTACAAGAAGACTTTTGAGAAAGATGCTCAGTTTTGCAATTAGGAAAGAAATAAAGAATAAAAAAAGAAAAAAAATACCTCTTCAAAGGTGTCCATAACCTTAAAGTCTCCTTGCAGCCATATCATTCCCAGGGGCATTCTCTCATTAGAAATACGTGTTTTATTCCTTTATCGCTCCTTTACACCTCGCGTCTCCCATGATTTACAGACAGAGGCTGCGGACTGTTTTTTCCGGCTGATTACTTGCAAATTCTACACCTGCACGCCGCGTTTTAAAACTCTCTAATTGGCAGATTCTCATTAAATCATTATAACACCCAAAAAAATTTAAAATAAGTCAGATCCTACAAAGAAAAAAAAAATTATCAAACGAATGCCGGCGACTTTAGAAGCGAATGTTAGGGGGAGCTTGTTTTGACAGTGACTGATATTTACTGATTCTTCCAGTCTGGTGGAGCTACTTCCCTGGTGACTGGTTAAAAAGAGACAACTGGTGCAACGGGAGGACGATTTTACGCTAACCCTTGAGAGCAGCCGCCCGGGCGACTTGGAAGACAATGCGCAATTCTTTTGTATCATGGAGACGCTCTTTGTGGGGCCCTCCATGGACCTGAGGAGCAGTCAGACTCAGCCCTCATTGAAATGCTTTTAATAAACTAATGTTTCAACTCCATTGAGTCTTCGACAGAGCAAATAATTGTCCGAACGTATTCAGATCTCACAATTCATATTTTATTTTGGAACGATCCGAGATAGAGTCTCTATGGATGCCGAACATCAGCCTAATAATATCATTTAAATGTTCTTCCCTTGCTTGGCTGCTTCTTTTCAGCGACTTTAATTAACAAAACTGACTGTGTTTCATGTAAGGTATCCCCCAGTGTACACAGAGCT